>SSNS01000611.1:189218-204057 GCA_006937985.1 Aphyosemion australe
GGTCTGGGTCGCTCCTGTCACTGGCTTTGTTTCTCTACAAAAAGCTGTTGTGTTTTGCCGGCCGGTGTCGAATTACAAATGACTCTGCAACCCCGCTGACTCAGATATATTTGTTTCTGGTGGGGGTTGGGGGCAATGAAACAAAATTAAATTATTTAAACAAAGTAATAGAAATTTTAAAAATATAGTGTTTTTCAATTTGGGTTAACTAACAGAGCACCCTTTTTAACATACTCAAATGAAGAAGATTTATACACAAAATTTGTGAGAAAGTTGTCTAACCTCTTCCTAACACACATATTCCCATGAGGTTAGAGGAGTAATATGTGGAGTGAAACTTCAGGAGCTCCTGACGGATGTCAATCCCATCTTTAGATGGTCTAGTCTCAAGTGTCTGTTTGTTACCTGGAAGAAATGTGAAATAGATCCAGTGAATTTATGAATTTATGACCAAAAACACAAGCTTCATATGTGACAAATGTCAAAATTAAAGTTTGTAAACACAAAGATTTTATAAAACCTAAACTGCAGTTATTAAAAAAGTTAAAACAAATAAATTCACACAAATATGTTTAGTTAGTGCTTCATGAAATGTAGAAAGACAGTGATGACTGAAACATCAAAAACATCAGCTGCTTTTATTTAAAGGCAGAAGCAACAGAAACACATCATCAGTAACTATTAAATCAGATGAAGAATTTAATGAGACTCTAGATTCCTTTTTCTGTATCAGATGGATACCAGAGACAATACATTTAAAATCCAAGATAAGTCACATCTTTGAGATAATCGCTCAGTGTTCAGGTAACAGAGCACATCTTTCAAAACCGTTTGATCTTCTTTTAACTAGAACAATAGATTTTTATCATTCAAGGCTGCCAACAGCTGCTGAGTTTGTCATTTTAGTAGAAACAGATATAAGAAAACAAAAGAGAAATACAGCAATATTATTCTGTAACAATGTGTGAGACACAACCTGATACGTGAGAGAAAGAAGTCTTTTTCTACCTGTTCCAAATTTACTAAAGGGGTGCTTTGGGTTGCCGGTGGCCTTCTCGAGTTGAAAAAGCCTCCAAGCATCGTTCATCAGGTTCTTTTCATGCTCCGAGTCCACAGCATTCACCTCCCTGTCTTTACAGCTCTCATCAAATAGAGGGCACAGGAAGAACTGAGCAAACCTACAGATATGGTAGGAAAAAAAACAAGATTCACAATTAATGATGGTTAATAAAAAATATTCAGCTCAACTAAACATTTTGTCTGCAACCCTTCTACAACCCATCCAACCCACCCATGGACCAGAGACCCCCAGAAAGGCCTACACCCTGTTGTCCTGGCAGGGAATTTCTTTGCAACACCCTCCAGAGACTGAAGAAGTCTGAAAAGGGAAAAAGTCTCCATCAATGAGTATGCGAGATTCCCCACCCGAGCTCACGGAGAAGTATAAATCAGGTTTAAGAAAACCCAATGTTAAACCCCCCACCTGATGAAAGACCAAAGAAATTTGAGGCTCAGTGATTTGACAGCTTTGTAAATGAAACACTGGAGATCCACATTATCTGACCAGATGTAAAGGACAATTCATGTGCAAATGCAAAGAAAAATCTATTTGCGTGAGCACAAGGTAAGGGCAACGGCTATGCAAACGAAGAAATACAAATCACACTAAAGCCCTTTTTATAAGACACACCATGCCGGCAAATCAGCGTAATATTACCGCAACATGTTTCTTATGAACGCGCCATGGCGGCATCACGTTGCGGGAATTTTGCGGCATTCGTGCCGCCACGCTTGATAGTAATATTGCGGTAATATTGCGGCTTCGCCGGTCTTATAAACGCACATTAAGCGTTGGCGCAACAGAGGGAGGTGTCATGACCATGTGATGAATTAATGCTGCGCTCCGGCCGGGAATTATGTTGAAAATGAAAGTAAACACGCGCTTAAGTTTCACGTTTGTAAACAGAACCAGCTGAGATGATTAACTGGACCGATGCGGTGCTCTGGGAGCTTCTCTCCGTTAGATCTGCAGCTCAGATCATCTGACAGCTCACAGGGATGGTGGAGGACACACACCTGTAGCTGGTTGTTAAAATAAAAACGTAAGGAGCGCTGCTTCGATCGCAATAAAAAGCAAGTTATGTCCAAAATACACGGAAGTCTGCGACAGTGCAGAGACCGCCCCCATACCTCCTTTTTGCCGCCATCGCGTAATCTTTTATAAAACTGACATGATTGCGCAACATTACCGCCACGGTCTGAGCTCTTATAAACGACCTAACGCTCCCTGATGCCGCATCGGCGTTGCGGCAAATTGGCGGCATTGTTTTATAAAAAGGGCTTAAAGGTCTTAATTCAACAGCATAATGGTTCATTACAGAGTGTATACAGGACTCCTACAGTTGAATTTACTACCTTTTACTACCAACACAACATCAAGCAGTGACCTTTTTGGGGGTTAGGGGTAGATACTGGGATGCAACAATACTCGGTCCAAGACCGGACCGTATGGTACACCATTCATGGCCCAATCTGTCTTGGGACTGTGACCCAAAGACGCATTATTAATATTTTTGCGTCTGTACAGGTTTCATTACGTGTGTCTGAAGCTGCTCACAGCAGACCCCCTCCCTACCAGTGGGTAGGTCAAGGCCAAGTTTATTTATAAAGCAAATTTAATTAATTTAATGCACACAGGCAACCCCAAAGTGCTGAACAAGAGTAAAATAAATAAATTAAAATAAACACGATCAAGAACAAATTGTGGTTAAAATCAAGGTTCAAATTTACGAAAGAACTGCATTTAATGCTAAAGAGTAAAGATAAAAATGTAAATCAAATAAAAACTGAAGTTAACTACTCAAGTCAACCTGCATTAAAAGCCAGATCAAACAAGTATGTTTTAAGTAATGCTTTGAAATGCTCTAGGTTTTGTGTGGTTCTTAGATTCACAGGAAGGCTGAGTAAATATCCAATCATAGGTTTGATCTGCCCCACTGAGAGCTGAGCTGAAAGTTTTAGAAAAACAAGCGCTACAGAGAGAAACTTAGCCATGGTGACATGCGATGGGAGGCAAACAATTCAAGATGCGCCGTCTTCCGTGTGGGAACATTTCTGGTTTGCAGTTCAATATAAAGATGGGGGAGAGAAAATGGTGAACAGAAAAGAGACTGTCTGCAACTAGGGCTGCTCGATTATGGCAAAAATGATAATCATGATTATTTTGACTGAAATTGAAATCTCGATTATTTAAGCCGATTTTTAATTTACGTTGATTTTATTTATTTTTTCATTTATTTAGTTAGTCAGTCAGTCATAAAATTGCACAGGGCACAATCAAATCAGAGGAAAAGTAAAATAAATTAAAAAAAGAAAGAAACAAAATAATCACAAAAACACTTCATGATTCCTCATGTAAAAGAGCCAATACACTTACTCATAGTTAATAACCAAAAGGGTCTAGGCTGAAGTTTAACTTATTTAAGCCTACCCAAAATAGACCCAATTGATCAAACAAATACTGCAAAATACTGACAAAAAGAGATATACAGTGCAAACATCTGTAATATAAAAATAAACACATAAACTTCTATGTTGTAGTGAACTTCCACAACCTGCTGCATAATAATTTAGCCCTGTCCAGCGGAGCCATAGGGGAGTGTGTACAGCAGCACGATGCAACGTGTCGCTCACAGAGATGATCTGATGAGGAGTGACGCGAGAGTGCATGAAGACAGTAAATTGCGTGAAAATACACTTCAGATGCGGCTCGCTTTGTCTTGAATTTATTTAACTTGTAAAACAACATTTTTCAAGTGAATGAGACCCACCGAGAAAGGTTTATGACTGATCAGTCGACGTTAAGCCTAATTTATAATTCTCTATCTACATCGGTACGGAGACACGCAACGCCATTTTGCCTCGGCGCAAGAGCTCTCTGACAGGCTCGCAGAGGCTGACAGAGACTTGCCCTCTTTAACTATCCGTCGAAAGTGACGGAGAACGCAAGCTTGTCGGTCCAGAGTGCAGCTGAGTGTTTTGCTAACCTGTAGGAAACATCGGCGACAAAGTTATACAGAAAGTAGCTAAGAGTTATTAGAAATGCTGCTAAGTTGTTTGCTAGATGCTTTTAGGAAATAAAAGTCAAGAAGGGGGTCTGAAAAGTTGTTAGAAATAGCGACAAAGTTGCTAAGTTGGCAACGCTGTGTGGGAGGTGTGCTTGATTTGCAGCTCGGCATAGCGCAGGAGTAAACCGCGAGGGGAGGAGCAAATAATCGACTTTTGTTTTTATAATCGTTCAAAACCCATATCGTAATTGGGATTAAAATTCGATTAACTAAGCAGCCCTATCTGCAAGCATTGTTTGATCCATCTCCCATACGCAGAGAGAAACACTTCAAACGTGGCCAAGCACCTCCGACGCTGGTCCGTGTCTGTCGCTAGATATCTTCAGCTCTCTTTTTATTTTTTGAAGAGGCAATGGCGGTGCTGGTGACGTATTTAAAAGAAGCAGCATTGTGACCAATCACAAGCTTGCACTCTCCATCTCGCTGGATGGATGTTTAGAAAAGAGAGCTCGATTCCATCCGTCCTTGCATGCCTGCTGCAGAGCTCGTGCAACGATGGATTGTGGCGCCGCGTGCGTCCGTACTGACAAAGATGGAGAAGTATAAGTTAGGCTTTACAGTTCAACCGAGCATCCCTGAAGAGATTGGAGGTGATGTAGAGTTGCACAACCACAAGGAAAGATGATAGCCGTGATTTCAGAGGGTCACTTTATGTGATGCCACCATTGACAACCCCTCACACAACACACTCCTGCTTGCCTTCCCTTCTCTTCCTCTTTATGACACTTCACATTCGGTTAGCTGTTCTCTTCAGATAAAAAGGCTCACAAAAGTGGGTTGCAACAGTTTTAAAGTACTGTAATGTATACAATACTAAAGAGGCACTTTATAATATTTTACATTTACCGATACATTGAAAAGGCACTTTAAAAGTGACATTTCTGTTTGTCTCTGAACATATTATTATACACTGGACTACAAGTAATACATTTGATATTACCGCATTAATAAAATACATTTTGGAAATTTCAGATTTTCTTAAGCTTTTCTGTGATTCAAAGTGGACCAAAACCATGACCCAAAAACCGAAGTACAGACCGGACCGTGGGCAAAATGGACCATTGCATCCCTAGTAGACATTAACGCTGAGAATGAGGAATATTTGTGACAACAAAGCAGCCAAATGGTGTCAAATATTCACACAAAGACACATAACCAGACCCAAGCATGTAGAGGAAATTTGTAAGAAGACAATGTTAAACCCCCACCCCCACCAACAGTAATAGTACCTGTCAAGAGCTCCTTGCAAGTGCTCATGGGACACGTCAAAGTAGTAGTTGGTGTGCTCCCCGCTTGTAAAGGCGTTGGAGCTTCCTGCGTGTTCACTAAGGAACTGGCTATATTCGTTCTCCTTGGGATATTTTTGTGTTCCAAGGAACAGCATATGCTCACAAAAATGTGCCAAACCTGAGATCTTCTCTGGGTCTGACAGCGAACCTGAGGACAAAAACCACTTAATTAAGTGTCTTCAAAAACAGGATCTCATAAAACCACCATAGCATTTTTATGGTTTTAAAAAGATGCAACTTATTGATTTTCATCTCCAACTGGGCAACGTACTTTGATTTGGATTTATATAGTGACCTTTTGGCCTAGTGGTATGAGTGTCCGCCCCGGGACTGGGAGATCAGGGTTCGAATCCCAGTCAGGTCATACCAAAGACTTTGAAAAAATGGGACCCAATGCCTCCTCGCTTGACACTCAGCACTAAGGGGTTGGATTGGGGGGTTAAACCACCAAATAGTTCCCGAGCGCGGCCACAGCTGCAGCTCACCGCTCCCCACCACAGGGATGGGTCAAATGTGGAGATGTAATTTCACCAGTGTGTGATGATGTCTAATGGGACTTTAAAAACCCCAAGGTGCTTTATAACACAACAGTCATTCACACATTCATACATTGGTGGTGATGAGCTAGATTGTAGCCACAGCTGCCCTGGGGCGCACTGACAGAGGGCGAGGTTACCATACACAGGCACCACCGGTCCCTCTGACCACCACCAGCAGGCAAGTGGGGTGAAGTGCCTTGCCTAAGCACACATCTGTGACAAACTGAACGGGATGTGAACCTGCAACCCTCTGGTAAATGGTGTGAGGACTTAACAACTCCTTTTATTCAACTATGGGGAGAACTGAAATAGCTTTGCATAACTAAGGCTTACTTTTGTTTTGAACTAAAAGCGTTTTAAATTGTAAAGAAAACAGCATGTACATTAGGATGTAATCTCTAAATTGTAAGGATTTTCGTGGACCCCTGACATAGACAATTTCATGTCCTCAAGAGAACAAATCCAAAACAGCTTACTTGCTTTTCTATAATCAAGTGAACCAAAAGTGAAGCCTTTACCTATGTAGACATCCAAGGCAGCAGAGGACTTGTCTGTCGTTGGGTCACTGATGAGCATGGCCTTCAGGCCATTGGTGAACTCCAGGGCCCTGTAAACCCTCTTGTCTTCAGGAGAGCGAATGATATCACTAACCACCCTGTTCACAGCTGGATCAGTCATTCTGACAGGTAAGGAGGACAGCTGCCTGCTGTGTAGGGAAACAGTTAACCAATCAGTGCACAAGTCTGGTGATGTACATGTTAATACAGCGTGGACTTTACAACTGATAAAACTTAAAATATCCATTTGTCATTCAAATTAGTGTGGAAAGACTATATAAATTTGAAGCGAAATATCTTCAAAAAAACGTTCTATCAATCTTCTGTGACCTAAGAATACCATTACACCGAAATGACTGGTTGCACCTGTTTTGTTTGATGAAACATTTCTCTGGAATGTCATTCAGTAAACTGACAAAAAACAATGGGAACATTTCAACTGAACCAACTGGAACCACAGTAATGAAAATATGCAACTGAGGTACAGAATAAGATCAAACACTGACAATTAAATGCATTAATTTGGGGGGGAAAAAACATAACTGAAGAAGCACAAACCAGACAAAACATTACTTTTTTTATTTTAGTGCTGTCAACGTAATGATTTAACCAACAGCTGTAAAAATAGTAATTTGTTTGGATAAGTTGAGTATAACAAAACATATAATGTATTCGTAATAAAGGAGGGAAAAAATGTGAACATGTTTGAAGACATGGAAAACCTCTCGTTCTGGGCACAGCCGATGCTCCCCATTCGGCAAACCTAGCATTAGCTTATAGCTTCATCAATTACAACAAGAACCAGAAAAGTTAGCAAGCACCCAAAACAATCAACGAGTGGCTTTGTTTAGCTCTGTGAAAACAGCTAAATTTAAGCGAGTGAAACATGTTTAATAACTAACCGTGTTATACAAAAATAAGTTTTAAACAGCTGCAGATTAATATAGCAGCGTAGCTAGCACAAACAGGCTTAGCCAGTAAGGTTAGCTGGGTAAAACAAAAATCCGGTTTGAACAGAAAGCTGCTAACGGCCGTCTAGCAGCGATTTAAATACTCGCTGTGAGTTAAAAGTTGTCGTTGTTTTAAGTAAAACCACAAACTTTTGCCCAAAAACACTTACTTCAAAATGTTGTTAACACTAGCGCCGCTTCCTGAGGACCGAAGCTGTCTCGTAAAGTGGGCCGCTCGGTTAACACACTTAAACATACTTTGTACCCATAGAAAACTAACCACGGGTTTCCACGGCGCCATCTTTAAACAGACAAAACTAGATGAACGCAGATATCACCAAAATATGATGTTGTAGCAAAAACTTCACCGGTTCATTTTTTTCAGTCATGCATTAAGACACAAGAACAAAAGTCAAATAGTCATAAACTGTGAGTTTGCCCAACTATAAGACGGAAAGCCGGTCCGAATTGATCTGAAAAATGTGTTGCGTCATTAAATCTGTTGTTGATTAGTTAGCCTGCATGAAGATCTTTTATTTTCTGTGTGTCAGGTTTCAAACCCATATTATGTCTATGTTCAAACCCACTAATCCCTTTCTGCTACTGCAGAGGCAGGAAAAAGAACATAAAATAAAACAATAAAGTAATATAAGTAAATAAATTTTTAATATGTAAAGTAAAAATGCTATCTTTCATTAATCCACATTTCCTGTTGTATGTGGCAGCTCTAGAGGCAAGGTTCTAGCAGCTCAGCTGGAAGGCAGAGTCACTGTCAGATTCAGTGAGTGAAGATTTTATAATTTATTCGGTCTTAATATTTACAATGACACTCCTACACAGAAGCAAATCTTCAATACCAGAAGGACTGTTAGAATTCATGATTCTACAGTGTACATAGGTCTTTTTTTGTCTCTTATTTATACAGTGTGTTTATATTTGCTAATTTGGGATTCAAATACATTTATTTCAAAATTTTGGAGTAGATGTTTTGTGTTTTGTACACCAAATAATAGTTTCACTTTATTTATTTTTTTGCATAAAAATATAAATACCTTTTTATTTTTATGCAAATATTTAAATCTTGTGCCTATAGTAGAAGAAGAAACTATCTTTTATATAGCGCCTCTCAAGATAAAAATCACAAGGCGCTTCACAAAAACAAAAAGTAAAATTAAAAAATGATTATAAATATCAAAAAAGGGAAAAGTTAAAATTGTGATTAAAAAAGGATGTGAAGAAAGGCAAAAGGAAAATGAATAGAGGAAAGGGTAATCAGTGGATCATGGGAAAGGCAGAAATGGTAGACAGAGCAGAATGGAGAGAAGGTAGCAAAGAAAAATCAACCAATGGTCACTCAAAAGCCACCTGAACAGGTGAGTTTTCAGCTGCTTTTTAAAGGAGACCACTGAGTCCACTGATCTCAGGCTCAGGGAGAGAGAGTTCCAGAGTCTGGGGGCCACAGCAGCAAATGATCTGTCACCTTTGGTCTTTAGCCTGGTGCTGCACAACCAGTAGGCTTTGATCACTGGACCTCAGGGACCTGCTGGGGGTGTAGGGACTGAGAAGATCACCAATGTATGATGGTGCTTGTCCATGTAAGGCCCTAAAAACCAGAACCAGGACCTGGAGATGAACCATGAAGTTAACCGGCAGCCAGTGAAGCTGGAAGAGGAGCGGGGTGACATGGGTGTGTTTGGAGGACTTGGTCAGCAGCCTAGCACAGGCATTCTGGACCACCTGTAGACGCTTCAGGGAGGTTCTGCTCAGACAAGTGAAAAGCCAGTTGCAGTAGTCTAAGCGTGAGGAGATGAAGGTGTGGAGAACAATCTCCAGTTCAGAGCGGGACAGAATGGGACTCAGCTTAGCAATGTTCCTGAGATGGAAGAAGGAAGAGCCAACAAGAGAACTGACATGAGAATCCAGGGTGAGAGCTGGGTCAAAGGTCACACCAAGATTCCTGACAGAGGGTTTGGTGTGAGAAGCAAGCTGACCAAGAGAGTCTCTGACTTTGGGAACCAGCTTGTCTGGGGCACAGATGAGGATCTCAGTCTGGTCTTCATCCAGCTGTAGAAAGTTCCCAGCCATCCAGGTTTAATATAAGGAGCTGTGCAACAGCTGCAGCTTAGACATCTCATGGACACCAATGTAAATGTGCTGCTGACCCTACCAGTGGCAGACCAAGTTTGTTTGCACCATTTTGGAGCTCTTGGTCACTCCCTCTCCCTCTCTATGGTCAGCAGATCAGCTGATCCTGATTCCAAGAGCAAATTGGAAGCTCAGAGGTGACAGAGCTTTCATGATAGCAGCCCCAAAGTTGTGGAACACATTGTCAATACAGATTAGCATGGCTCCCTCACTTTCTGGTTTTAAATCGCTTTTAAAAACTCATCTGTTTTCAGTTGCTTTTAGTTCAGCATGAGAGTGTTTTCTTGGCAAGGCAAGGCAGCTTCATTTATATAGCACATTTTATACACAGAAGCAATTCAAAGTGCTTTCCAGGAGCAAGAACATAAAACATTAAAATCAATGTGACAACATAAAACAGCAGATTTTAAAATCAACAAATAAAATTAGATGTAAGAATAAGTAGTGATGGTGAGATGAAGCCTCATGATGAACTGAAGCTTTCCATCTAACTGGCTAACTCATGATTTGAGGCATCCTGATGATTCATTTGCTCTATTGTGTCAGAAAGTGGGCAATTTCAGTAAAACAGGCACAGTGATTATAATGATGTGATGTGTGAACCTTATAAACTGAATACAAAAATTAATGATGTTTGCGAAGGCAATATATAAATTCTGAATATTGCCTAATCTGTCCTTTTAATACAATGTACAATTCCACAACAAAATGTGGCGGGGCAATCAGCAGTGTTTTGCTGCCCTGTTTATGAAGAATCCCGTGCAAACCGGTGAGCCAGTTCCTCAATCAGTCACATAGTACAGACTACCGGCAGGGCCTCGAACGTCACTATATATATAATCAAAACAGGCCTCTAGTGACATCTCTGCATTAGGGGCCAGTGGGGCTGGGCCCCACCAGACGGCGCTGTAGAGTGCTTGCTTAAAATAATCAGTGGAACAAAATGGTTTGTTTTAGAGTAATATTGTATAAAAACCCATTCTGTCACCAGAAGATTCTCTTAAAACATTTGTTTGTGTATATCTAAGTTTTTGCCAGGATATTGACAAGCTCAGTGGATTAAATCCTCTTGAAAAACCTGAGATGGGGCCATTGTTGTGTCGGCCCATCAGCGTCCATTTTAAACGAGGGAGATCTGAAATCACAGTGCGCATGCTCAACTCATTCTCAATGGTAAGCCATAGAGCCCAGAGACTCCATCCCCAAGCTCAGATTATCCAATCAGTACATTGGAAAGCACACGTGAGCTCAAGTTTCTGTTCTTTGGGACAGCAGCAGCCATGTTGGTTATGGTTAGCTAACAAGAAACAACAGAAATAATGAAGAAAACTTTGCCACATGAAAAAAATTTGAGACTAAACCTGTTGTCTTATAACTAATATTATAAAGGGCAACGTTGACAGTAGAAATAGGGAGAGGACACTGTCTGGTCGGAGCGGGGGTGGAGGAGGGATGAGGGGAGCACCGGCTGCTGGTAGGTTGCTCGGCTGGAAAGATTCCACCAGTTGGGGATCGCTGGATTAAGCTTTTGAGACACACACACACACACACACACACACACACACACACACACACACCCACACACACACACACACACACACACACGTGTGTACACTCGCTATTGTACGCACCCTATATTGCATATGCACTATTGCACACTTGTGGTTGTGTGTGCATTGCGTGCACATGCTTGCATGCATGTGTTGCTTTTGAATTGTTGTGCCCCACCTAACTTATCATGCCAGAGACGTCACTGCACACCTCGATACGCGCTTCACAAAAAATCTCCCTGGATTACCCGACACACGCTTTGAAGCATTGACACAAAGGACAAATCACTAAGAATAAGATAAAGAGGCAAAGTTAACGGCTGAGCAGTAACAGTGCAGAAGTCACAGCATAAGAAACATTCGTTCAAAGGCTGATGAATACATGAAAGTTGTCAATTTTGATTTTCTACTTTTTCTTCTTTTATGCTATGTTGTTATGCTTTTTTTATGGTTTTATGTTTTGAGGATTTTTATTATTCCTTATCATTGTAGTGCATTGCTGTTGATTTTAGTGTACTTATTTTTACTTTGGTCAGCTTTTATGCTGTTGTAAAGTGCTATTTAAATAAAGTTGACTTGACTTGACAAATAAAATACTTGAATTTTTTCTTCAAAATTTAAATTCTGAAAAGATTTAAACAAAGAAAATGACCATATAAAGCAAATAACAGTTCAGGCTTCAGCCTACCATTTTACATATAATATAAAAATATCAAAATCCACTCTCTCTTTGTAGTTTCATTCTTCTTTTTTCTATTTACAACCATTTGTCAAATAAATGTAGTTTCCTTGTTATTGTGCAGGTGAACGTACTTATTCCTTACCTGTGACTTCAGAGTTTTGCCACAAGATGGCAACAGATCCATTCACTTGTTCACTAAAATCCTGTTAAACATTTATGTAATCAGTTTCCAGAAACATGAAAAGCATTTCACAAGTCACTGATCTTGACATTTTGTAGCTTTGGTTCTGACAAACGTTTGATAATGTGCTGAACATAATTTATTAGAACTGCAACAATTGACAAGCTCTCAAAAATATCAGAAACAAGGAAGTATTGTCTAAAATGAAGAGAGTAGATTTCTCTTATTGAACTGAGAGAAGTTTAAAGGTCTTTGGAGAGCTGGCTGCTGGACTCTGCACAGGACCCTGGGTTATCTGTTGTTTCAGTTAGCTCAAAAAGAGGAACTGGTTATTCCTGACAGTCATCAGATTCCAACCAGAAACCACGCCTCTCCTCTTTAAAATCTCAACTAAATCTCTTTCAACTCTACAGAGAACCCAAAGCGACATGGGGGAACCGGCTGAATATGACAAGAAAGTTATAGCAGTGGTGGGCGGCGGTTTGGTAAGAAAATAAATCAAAAGTAATTATTTCTGTGCACACAATGTTTTTTTTTATCATGCTTGCAAATGGGACCAGTGGTTTTTTTTAAAAGGGAAGTCCAAAATGGCAGCGGTCTACTTTCATCGTGTGGTTTCATCATAATAAAATTATAAAAGAATGATTAGTTGTGACAATGCACCTTTGTGTGATATGCTGTGGTTTGTACAGGATTTTGGAAAGGATTTTTGGTGTGCCAATTGTAAAGTTATACATAAATAATAAAGTCATTTTATTTTCCTATATTTTGTTCCATTGAAATAGGGTGTGACTGTTTTAAAGACAATTTTGTTCAGGAAATCACAAAGTTATGTCCAAATGGTTAATTAAAATCTAAATAATAATTTTAAAAGCACATATTTAGAATTTAATTTAAACACAAAAATGTATTCAAAATGTTAAGATCTAATTGGAAATGTAGGCATCTTAATGTAAATATTTATCTCACATGCCGATTCAGAGAACATACCCTGCCAAAAGAAAATCAGGGAGAAGAGAGCCCCTATCTGACTTTTCAGAATACCATTGGTGGTGAAATGCTGTGAGTCAGTTTGAATTTGGATCATTTCTAGCTGTATAAGGAAAGCCCAGACCGAAGTGTTTATAAACGATTAATGATTCATCGGCTCAGCCAATCTTTTCATCAAAGACTGAGACTAGGGGATCTCTTCACCCTCCTTTTATTTTTATAGGCTACTACCTTTTTATGACAGTTTATATTAATTATTACCTAAACATTTATTTAATTAAATTCCCATGTAGTATTTTTAGATTTTAAATATTTTGATTTATATATATTTCATTTTTTTAGATTTGATTCTAAATGTTTTATACTGAAAGTTTAAATTTTATTATAAGTATATTGTTTATCTATACATGTTAAATATTTAAATTAGGCTTTGTTTTCTTGGTATTTAAAATTACATTTTTATATTTACATTTGATTCTAAATTTAAATTTAACAAATGAGGAAAGAATTCTAAAATTTTAGATTGAACTGATTCTCAGTAAGTACATTTTTATGTTTGATGTCTGGGTATTTTTATTTACCTTTTTGTGTGTGTGTGCATGGGTGAATGACTGATTGTGTTGCAAAGTGCCTTGGGGGGGTTCTAGGACTCTAGAAGGCGCTGTACAGTATCAAATACAAGCCAGTTACCATTTTACAATTTTTTTATTTAGATTTGTTTCAAAATATTTAGATTTCATTTTACAAATAAAGATTTTATTTTGGATATGCATTTCCAACGGGATTATTTAAAGTTATATGTTTGTGTTTTGATGTATTACTCTGAAATTGGTGACCCATAGAATTTGTACATAATTTGCACCCTGTTTAGGTTGGAGCTCTGAATGCCTGCTTCTTCGCCAAAAGAGGCTTTCATGTGGAAGTCTTTGAAACAAGAGAAGGTAGAGTTTAAACATACTGACATGTTACATACAATATCAGTGCACCAAAACATGTATGTCCAGACACCAGAACAGTATTCCCAAACAGCACAAAAAACCTGCTTCTCCAATCTGAAGCTGAATTATTGTTTGTGTTTTGGGGGCAGATATTCGGAAGGCCAAAGTTGTGCGGGGGAGAAGCATCAACCTGGCTCTGTCTCATCGTGGCCGACAGGCTCTGAAACATGTTGGAGTGGAAGAGAAGGTGCACTGATTACATTACTTTCACTATTAATTGGATAAAGTGCATCTATCGAATGATCTGTTTCATGCTATTTTAAAATGGCAGTAGAATGCTGTTTATTTACAGCTGGAAAGAGTGCCAGCGTTTCCCAACCCTGGTCCTCAGGGACCACTGTCCTGCATGTTTTCCATGTTGCCCTTTCAAACACCAGTGTGTCCCTGCTGCCACACACCTGACTTAAATGAATGAGTGACTAACAGGCATCTGCAGCATGTGATGTCCTCCTGAGGAGGCAATCTAAATCAGGTGTGCTGAAGCAGAGACATGGAAGACTTACAGGACAGTGGTCCCTGAGGACCAGGGTTGGGAAACACTGCTTTAAGCCAAAAAGCTTATCAAACTTTCTTAAGGCTGAGAATGACCCAGATGCCCTGATAAATGGTCCAACTCAATCCACAAATTAGCCCTAAAATGAAAAGAGCTGTTTACCACGCCCACGCGGCCAGGACATGAAAATGAAATGAGCTAGGTACTGCTTGTTTTACCCCGATGGTTGCTTTCTCTCTCTCTCTTTGTCTCCCCCCCCCCCCCCCCCCCCCCCCCCCCCCCTCCTCTTTCCTTCCTCCCTCTCTCTTTCTCCCACCCTCTTGTTCTTTAAAAAACTC
>SSNS01000611.1:204133-239697 GCA_006937985.1 Aphyosemion australe
CTCTCGCCCCCCCCCCCACCTCCTTATTTTTCTCTCTTCTTCTCCCTATTCCCCACTCTCTCTCCCTCTCCCTTTCTCCATCCTCTCTCTTTGTCTCCCTCTCTCTCCCTTTCCCCCTATCTCTCCCTCTCCCTATCCCCCATCCCTGCTTTACATACTGCCCCCTTAAACCTTTCAGTGCAATGATAGGCCCATATGATAAAAAATACTGGTAGCACTATGGAAACGTTATTTGTTATGATATATATTTTCTTGAGACATTTTTTCAAGCCAAGCCAACTTTATTTGTATAGCACCTTACAACAGTATACAACTGACCAAAGTGCTTCACAGAAATAAAATACATTACAGTTTTTCTTGATTGCTAAGACACACTTCTTGAAAGCTGCTCTCCCTTTCTCTACCTTGTGAACACAAAACCCAATTTTCAAGCTAAATCCCCAAAACCTGACTCTTCTTGCAAAACCAAACTTTCACCTCAAAACAGTTCAATCTGTGCTCAAAACTGAACTATGGTGTCCAATCGTGCCCCGAGTCAATCAAAATGACAATCACTACTGAACAGTCACTAAACACTACGTAGAAAAATAGAAAACACAATGCTCAGGACATGAAGCTGGAGAAATACATGTTTATTGTTCACTGTAGGTGAAATGCATGTTGCAAAACAAAAATAACTGTGCATTTATCACTTGTACAAAAAGACAAAACAGAAATCTTGTGCATTTGACACTTGTGTACAGTAAGCCCATATACTAAAAATAAAGTACAAAAATATACAAATACTACTGTAAGTGCAAAGAGCAAAGATTCCAGTACATACAGGTTGGCATATTATTCAGACACATTCAATGTTGATTACGTAGTGATACACTGTAGTGGCCTAAATCACTTTTTCCGTATCACTTACAAAACTAGTTCTATTTCTACAGAGGGGTTTTCAACTGGATGCAGTGGAAAGACCCCATGAATACATCTACAAGGATGAAGCACTGTGTATGATCCCTCACATCATTAGCCACAAGTGTGATCCATTTTTAGTTGTTGTGTTCACGTGGTGACTCCTGTGCTTTACTTGTGATTGACGTTTGTCACCTGTGCTCACCATTATGCAGCACAGGTGCATCACGATGAAAATGTGTTGGCAAGTGGTGTCTAAACAGGTGAAACGTGCTGATGGTTTTGCCAAAAGAGTGATTGATTCAATCAGTGGGTTCAGGCAACTGAGCATTTGGTTCAGACAACAGGGTTTAGTGTTTTAGCTACTGAGAAAAACTGTAAAAACAATACACAACATAAAAATACATAAAAAACTAAAGCTTAAAAACCAAAACTAAAATACTCTCATGGTGAGTTAAAAGCCAATGCATAAAAATGGGTTTTCAAAAGAGATTTAAAACAAGACAGAGATGATGCCAACCTGCAGAGATTAAATTTCTCGCTTGCAATTCGGAAAGAGTGGATGTTAGTGTTCACAGTCCAGGGAAGGAGTGTGCAGGTTAGGAACTACCTAGATGGGGATGGGCACTGCATGATGAAACAAACCTGTTCCATCCAGCTGTTTGCAATGGCTCATGAGACCTGAAGAGGATCTGTAGCTGAGACAGGAAGATGCAAGCATTAAGCCAATACCCAGAGGGTGTTAATGCAAGGAAATAACAATATAGCATGGTCAAAAACCCCAAAAAGATGATTTTGCATTATATAGTCAATTTAAATAATCAAATGAATAAATAAACACCTAAACTCTCAAAGTTCAGAGAACATTTTCAGAGGCAGAGTTTATGAGGCTCACAGCCTCAGGGAAGAAGCTGTTCTTCAGATATATTGTCCAGGATTTGAAGCTGCTCACTCTTCTGCTTGAGGCCCTTGCCACTTGTAGATCCTCCACCAGGGGCAGCAGACATGTATAGGACTGGATACGGTAGGTTTCTGATAAAGGTACAAATCCTGATGCTCCATCTGGAGGCTTTGAGGCTTTAGGACTGAAGAGGTTTGATGTGGATTTATGATGATGAGTTTGATTGCATTCCGACTAGCCATTAGCTCTACAATTTTTGACAGATTTAGTCTGTTTCTTTAAGCTGAAGTGTCCAAAGAACTTTCTACAAGTAAAGTATCTATAGTTAATAACCACGCAAACACACACACACACGCATGCACACACCCACACACACGCACACATGTATGCACATACATACACACACAAACGCACACACACACACGCACGCACACTTGCATGCACACACACACACGCATAAACACGCACACATGCATGCACACACACATGCACACGCACGCACACACACGCACACACACTTTCCCTCTTCCATGAATTCATGAATGAAATAAGGTCTGCTTCTTCTAACAGAAATTTTCTTGTTGTGCATTAATGGGGCGGTCTGGGTGACTCAAGCTTGGTTTATGCTTGACATATGTACATTCTGTGCAGAAATGAGACGATTGGAATCAGGCCAAGACAACTTTTGCAGCATTTATAACTTCCGCGGCTCGTCCCCGCTGTGAGCAAATATCTTCCCAGACTGTAGGGGGCGGCATAGGGCTCCACAACATGTATACAATACACAACAGCCAGTCCGCCATGTTTTGCTAGCCTGTTTGGGACCGTCTGCAGAGTTTGAAAATTTTCTAGGTGCGCGGTGCGGAAACTTTGGGCCACGTGGAGGCTGTGCGAAGGGGCGTGGTTGTTAAAATTATGTAATTTGGCTGCATGGAGTTGTGCGGACCTCGTGGATGCACCAAGCATAAACCAAGCTTACCTCCATTTCACAATTTTGTTCAATTTCCAACTGTTTTCATCAAGCACTCAAATTTGTCCTCCAAATGAATCATTTTGAAGATTTTGCTCTAAACATTTGTACCCATTTGTTTTTCTCAGATTGTCTCTAAGGGAATTCCCATGCATGCAAGAATGATCCATTCACTGAGTGGGAGACAATCCTCAATCCCCTACGGGAAGAAAGACCAGGTCAGTCATAGAAGTTAGACTCCCTCTCCTGATATTGCATTTTACTTTCTTTAACATAGAATGTGCTACTTCTAGTTCAACTGTTGAATTAATTATAGATTCACTCAGATAAAGACAATAAAATTTATCTTACTAAATATAATTTCTACTAAGAAATCTCAGTGTAGCCATTTAAACACTACTTGATATATATATATGTTGTTTGTGTGTGTGTGTGTGCATGCTTGCGTGCATGTGTGTGTGTGGGGGGGTGGGGGGGTGTATGGGTGTGTGTGTGTGTCTGCTCTGTCTTCTCAATCCCCAGTGAGTTGTGGCAGATGGCTGCTCATACTGAGCCAGGATCCTCTGGCGGTTTCTTCCTGTTAAAAGGGAGTTTTCCTCTCCACTGTCACTACATGCTTGTTATGAGGATTGTTGAAAAGACACTGACACTAGCCAGTGTCTCAATGCAATCTGCTGGGTTCCTTATATAGGAAACTTTTTTACTGATTGGCTTAATTAACTATACTGTATTGGAATGTTTACTTTGCAAAGTGCCTTGAGATGACTCTTGTCATGATTTGCTGCTATAGAAATAAACTGAATTTAATTGAAAAGAATAGACTGTGTGTAAATTATTGCAAATATCTATAAAATTTTGCAATTTGACATTTATCTAAATTATAAATTTAAAATTAATCAGGCATAAACTCTAAAAGGACTGAATATGCTTTGTGTAATTCCCCTCATTTTAAACGATTTCTGGAAAATCTGTAAAATTACCTGATTTCCTTCAAAGCTGTGCTGCTGACAAGAATATCTCCCTCCATTTGTGAAAGAAGCATCTGGTTTGTAGGAAAACATGATGTAAGACTTGCCTCATGTCCACACATTCAGCCTTCTTATTAAAATTAATATTACTGCCCACTTGACTTTAGACCAGGGGTCTCAAACTCAATTCAGCCAGGGGCCGCTGGAGGCGGAGTCTGGGTGAGGCTGGGCCGCATCAGGTTTTCCACAAGAAAAGCAATGTTAAAAAATTTCAATCTTCTCAAATCTCTAACACAAAATAAGATGAAAAAATATACTAACCTATTAAGAATGAATAAGAAAATTAATCAGTAATGAATAAATAAAATAATTAGATTTCTCATGTGACTATTTGGTTTATTTAGACTTCTGTATATTCTGTGTCTTCTTAACTGGAAGAAGCTCATCTAAACAATAGAAACATCGCTAAATATAAATTGCCAACACATGAACCTAATCTAATATAAATAAATAAGACGCTAAATGAAAACAACATAAAAAGACGCTAAATACATATATATCGAGAAAAACACGCAGTAGCGACAATGCTAAACGATCCTATCAACAAAAGCAGCCGTTCAAATTAAAGCACAGACTCTCATATTTCAAACAATATAAGTCTTCTACATTTTATATAAAACAGAGTTACGAGCAAACAAAGCAGCAAAAACCAGCTCATCTCATAAAGTCAGAAGCATAAATTCAGTTTTACCTTTGCTGCTTTATCGTCATAATCCGTGTTACAGTAAAATAAATCCCCTTGGCTCGTGTAATCCATTTTCCCACTGTGACACTGAACTGATTTCTGACTGTTTTTAGCTTTTTGTTTGTCTCCTGGAGACTGCTTCGAAAACTCGGACCCCACATTCCCGCAATTTACAAGTTTGCACTGTATTACTTCGCGTGCTTCCTGACCGCAGAGGTTAGACGTGTGAACTCAACATCAAGCAACTCTATTGCCTGAGAGTGTTGGGAACGCAGAGCGCAGGGACAAATCTCAGCCAGCCAGGCAGGAGGAAAACATTCCATGGCAACGCTGCTGTAACTTTTACTGAGAGAAATGTTTGCTTGCATCAAGCCTGGCCGATGTCCCGCCCCCAAGAGCCATGTACCTCACTGTGTTTGGTATGTTCATTCACCTTTGCACACAAAACTGTAAAGTGCCCTACATATCAAACTGGCGGGCCGCATTAACATTAAATTTTCATATTAAGGCGAGGGCCACAAATTATCATCTTGCGGGCTGCAAATGGCCCCCGGGCCGCAAGTTTGAGACCCCTGCTTTAGACATTTGGAGCAAGTCTGAAGATGCAGAAGTGAGACTAAGCTGTCACAAGAAGAAGGTCAACTAAATGGAAATTATTCTTTCAACAGTGGTGTCTATGGTGCTGCCGTGCAGGTGATCATAATCTTTGTAAGGGACTGTAGTGGTTAAATTAGACAAAAGAATTCCAAACAGCACATAGAATATTGCATAGCATATTGCAGGCATGTCTGGTCCACCATGGTGTATTTACTAGTGTGAATTTGGATTTCAGAGACTTTTATTTTTTAACTCTCTGAGACTTTTTAACTCTGACAAATGTGTCCCTCGTTGTCCTCCACCACCTTTAGTGGGTTTTGGGGTTTTTAGGGTGCTCCAATTTGGCTGTTTCAATTAATTTTTAACTCTATGGGCATTTCATTTAGCCTGGCAAGCCATCCTATATATGTGAATATATAGTCTGGCCACGAACCACTGACGGCTCTCAGTCGTGAGGTGGGATCTACGGTTGTCTTTCAAAATGTCAGCACGCAATTGGATAGCGCTAGGACCAATCAGAGTAACGAACAACTTGACGTAATCACAGCGATGGAAAAGCGGGACCCACTAATGGCGTCAATGATTTCTGTCGTTTTTGTATAAAAACATGTGAATATCAGGTGTACTGGGACATTGCACTACTTTGTTTGATAAAAATAAGAAGTCGCTAAGTATATCAGACAGACTTACGCACGTTGGAGTCTAAATAATCCAATGTTGATGACAAAGCCGTTTCAAACGAACGTGTTTTCCGAGTTGCCGCCATGTTGCTTGGGTTCGCGGCCGCAGCGCTGACGTCATCGGGTACTCCCGCTCTGTGATTGGCCCATGATATAGAGCGCTGTGATTGGCCCAACCAAAACTATAGCGAGTTGTGATTGGATAGACACAGCAGTGGTTTGGGCTGCGAGGGTTCCAATGAAGCGTGCCTAGACCAAACTCTGCAAAGCAAGAATTGGTCTAGTTCACTAGGCTACATTTCATTGGCATTTCTGTCAATTCTGTATTTTTTGAGCTTCTGTGTTTTCTTATTTCATTTTTATTCTTGATTTTTCATTTTCTCTCTCATTTTTATCTATTTTAATCATTAAATTGTTCTTTTGAAGTGCCTTGTAATTGTATCCTGAGAAACTAAAATTAAAGTTAAAGTCCCACTAGTTGTTACACACACACTGGTGTGTGTGAAATTTGTTCTCCGCATTTGACCCATCCCCTGGGGGAGTGGTGAGCTGCAGACACAGCCGCGCTCGGGAACCATTTGGTGGTTTAACCCCCAATCCAACCCCTTAATGTTGAGTGTCAAGCAGGGAGGCATTGGGTCCCATTTTTTCAAAGTCTTTGGTATGACCCGACTGGGATTTGAACCCCGATCTCCCAGTCTCAGGGCGGACACTCAAACCACTAGGCCACTGAGCTGGTTTCTATATAAAAAACGAGAGAGATGCTGATGGGTGCCACCGGGGGAGCTGAGGACACGCCAGTGGTGAGAGTTGCATCAACGCCTGTCCAGCGGATGGAGAGGATCGAGGACCTGCCCGAGACAGCACAGTTGACCATCTCCCAGCCTCCCACCGCTCGTGGCGGCCCTCGACGCAGACCGCAGAACTGCTGGGGATGCGGGCAGGTGGGTCACCTCATCAGGCAGTGCCCCAGGCTCACAGGACTGCTGGGAAACGGCCAGGGACCCATGTAGAGAAGGGTACATGGGCCTGTGAAATCATTGCACACACTGCCAGTGATCTGTCACCACCTTCACCAAGTACTGTCATTGCTGTGTGGTGGACCAGGGTGGGGGACTTCTGTCATATACCGGTAACGATAGCAGGGGTGCCCTGTACAGCACTGCTGGACACCAGGTCCAATGCAACGCTGGTCCTACCCGATGTTATTCCCCCTGGAGCTGTGGTAAAAAATACAGAGGTGCAGCTGAGGACTGTCACAGGGACCCTGGCCCCAATGAGGGGGAGAAGAATGTTCCAGTTTGAGGTGGGGGGCCTCACCATACCCTATGCTGCTTGGGTGGCCGATGTGCAGGACTCCTGTATCCTTGGACTGGACTTTTTACGAGCCATTGGGGGTGTGCTGGACCTAGGGAAAGGCAGGCTGTCCAGCCAATTCCTCTATCGTCGTGCCCACCCCACCCTGCTGCTGCAATATACGCTGCGGAGACTGTGCCATCACCACCTACAGAACAGATGACAGCGATGAGAGAAATTTGTTCTGCAAACTGTGAGGGGCTAACACACCAGCAGCAGGAGAGCATGTGGCAGGTGCTGTGGGAGTTCAGGGACATTTTTGCCCTTCGAGAGGATGACGTGGGTCTGACACACGTGGCAGACCATGTTATTGATACGGGGAATGCCCGACCCATTAAAGTGCGCCCACGCCGCCTCCCACTGGCTCACCATGAGGCCGCTGATAAAGAGCTGGATGAAATGCTGAGGATGGGCATCATCGAACCTTCTGACAGCCCATGGGCCTCTGCTGTGGTGATGGTCCCCAAAAAGAACAGTCTACGGATGCGGTTCTGTGTGGATTACAGACTGCTTAACCAGGTCACCAAAAAGGACTCATACCCCCTCCCCAGAGTTGATGAGAGTCTGGACCTGGTCGTGGGGTCCTCCTGGTTCTCCACACTGGATCTGAGGAGTGGGTACTGGCAGGTGCCACTGTCTCCAGAGTCCAGACCAAAGACGGCCTTCTGCACCAATAGGGGACTGTGCAGTTCTGCATCATGAGTTTCGGTCATTGTAATGTGCCTGCCACCTTTGAAAGACTAATGGACTGCATGTTGGCGGGTGTTCCAAGGCAGAAGTGCCTGGTTTACTTGGATGACCTCCTGGTACATGGGAGCTCCTTTGACATCGCCCTAGACTCCCTGAGACAGCTGTTGGGCAGAGTGGCCACTGCTGGTCTCAAACTACACCCTAACAAGTGCCACTTCATGAGGAGAGAGGTGAAGTTATTGGGCCACAAGCTTGGTCAGGAGGGCATCAGCACCTTAGAGGAGACAGTCTGCACCATCAGTGCCTGGCCAGCTCCAACTGATCAGACCCAGCTTAAAAGTTTCCTTGGTTTGGCCTCATATTACAGAAGGTTTGTCAAAGACTTTTCCTTGGTTGCAGCGCCGCTGTTTGACCTGCTGAAGAAGGACTGCAGATTTGACTGGACCAAGGATTGTCAGCAGGCCTTTGATGACTTACGGCGGTGTCTGGCAAAGCCTCCAGTCCTTGCCCCGTCTGACCCCGATCTGCAGTTTGTCCTGGACACTGACGCCAGTAATGTAGGCCTGGGAGCTGTTCTGTCACAGGTGGGTACCGCCGAGGGTGGTGGCTTACTTCAGCCGGGTCCTGAACAAGAGTGAACGGCGTTACTGTGTCACCCGGCGGGAGCTGCTGGCTGTGGTGGTGGCAGTGAGGCACTTTAAGTACTACCTATGTGGGACGGCATTCCGCATCAGGACTGACCACTCCGCCCTGCAGTGGCTGATGTCGTTCCAGGAGCCAGAGGGACAGGTTGCTCGTTGGCTGGAGGAGCTCCAGGCTTTCAACTTCTCTGTGGAGCACAGGCCGGGGGTTCGTCACGCTAACGCTGATGCCCTGTCTCGTCATCCGTGCGCAGCAGCCGGTTGCCGGTACTGCGAGAGGAGGGACTTAGTGGAACGCATGACAGTGAACGGAGTGGAGCAACCATCCTGCAGAATGCTCCAGGTGGTGAATGCAGCAGAGTGGAAAGCCCAGCAGGAAGCGGACACTGATCTATTGCCCGTTCGCCACTGGGTGGAGAATGGGCGGCGACCACAGTGGGATGAGGTCACGGGTCTATCCATCACGACCAAGGGTCTGTGGGCCAAGTTTGATGCTCTGAGGCTGAATGAGGGTGTGTTGCAGCATGCCTGGAAGGACCCCCCAACAGGGGAGGACAGGTGGCAGGTCATTGTACCTAAGTCTCTAAAACTGGTGGTGTTGGAGGCCTGTCATGGAAGTGCAGGCTCTGGGCATTTTGGCGTGACCAAGACACTGCGTGGCCTCCGTCAGAGCTACTATTGGGGCCAACAGGGACGTAGAGGATTTCTGCCGCATCTGTGACTCCTGTGCATCGCATAAAGGATCACTAGATCAGTCCCATGCCCAGCTCCAGCAGCAACCATCAGGTTCGCCGATGGAACGGGTGGCTGTTGACATCATTGATTTAAATACCGTTCTGGATGCGTATCTAGATAGATCCTCCACAAAGAAACCTCAGAGAAATGCCTCAAGTGAATTTATAAATACATATATTAAAAACACAAATATCCTAGATATATGGAGGATGAGGAACCCCTCAGGACGGGACTATTCCTTTTTTTCGCCGGTACATAATTCCTATAGTAGGATAGACTACTTCCTAGTCGACGATAAATTGGCACCTTTTGTAGTAGATGCTCAATATCAAAGCATTGTAATCTCAGATCACAGTCCGCTTTCCTTTTCATTATGTTTAGATCACTTAGACAAATTGCATATCTCTTGGAGATTAAATCCCCATCTGCTCACAGATAAAAAATTTTGTGATTACTTAGAAGATCAAATTTCACTGTATTTTGAGATGAATGATATGCCTGAAACGACCCCCTCTACTCTTTGGGAGGCATTTAAAGCCTACATTAGAGGCAGTCTAATTTCATTTGAAGCGTCTAAAAAGAAAGAAAGCATGTCCAAGTTGAAGGATCTAGAACAGATCAAAGTACTAGATCAAGAAAATGCTCAATCCCCATCTGTTACGTTGCACAGGAAAATAACTCCTGAAGGTATTTAAACATGCTCAGGAAAATGGGGCTCTACCACCGACCTTAACTGAAGCTGTGATCACGGTAATTCATAAAAAAGGAAAAGATCCACAGGAAGTAGGCGCTTATCGTCCCATTTCGCTTCTGAATGTTGATGGGAAACTATTTGCTAAAATACTCGCTAATAGACTGAGCCCTTTATTGGAGAAGTTGGTTCATTCAGATCAAACGGGTTTTGTGCCTAACAGAAGTTCCGCCTTTAATATTAGACGCCTCTTTAATATTATGTACTCAGGTAGGGATCCACACTCGGATGTTGTTATACTCGCACTTGACGCCGAAAAGGCGTTCGATCAGGTCGAATGGCGATACCTATTTGAAGTCCTCAGCAGATTCAACTTTGGAAACGGTTTTTTGTCACTGATTAAGCTTCTCTACAAAAACCCTACAGCCCAAATTCTAACCAATCGCACGATCTCCTCCTCAATCGGATTGTGTAGGGGGACAAGACAGGGATGCCCCCTCTCCCCTTTAATTTTTGCTCTTGCCATAGAGCCATTGGCTCAAAGTATCAGGTTAGACGCACAAATAAAGGGATACACTACTAAAGACACAATTAATAAAATATCCCTGTATGCAGATGATATTCTTCTTTATCTAACACGCCCACAAACTACGATACCAGCACTTTTAGATAAAATCAATCTTTTCGGGACCTTTGCAGGATACAGGATTAATTGGACAAAAAGCGTTTTACTCCCAGTACACAGGGATGATCTGATATTCCTCGCTAATTTTCCATTTAGAGTCACCTTAGAAAAAATTACATATTTAGGAATTGAAGTAACTAGACAATACGCCTCCCTTTTTCAACACAATTTCCCTCCTTTAATAGAGAAGATGCACTCAAAATTATTGTTCTGGGATACGCTTCCAATCTCTATGATTGGAAGAATAAATGCGATTAAGATGGTCCTATTGCCGCAGCTGTTGTATTTCTTTCAGAATATCCCAATTTTCCTTAGTTTATTATACAACAACGATCCTGTTATTCACGACACAATTCATATTTGGAAACAAATTAAATCCAGTAATAATCTCAAAGCCATTTCCTCTGCATTACCCCTAGATAAAAATCCCACCTTTACCCTGTCTGACTCGGGTGGAGCTTTTTCTAGTAGGAATCAGAAAGGCATTAAATGTGTTGGAGACCTGTATATACAAGGGGCTTTTGCCTCGTTCTCCCAACTACAGCAGAAATTTGGACTGGAAAAACACAATTTCTTTCAATATTTGCAAATCAGAGATTATGTACGTAGACATTCGGAGCACTTTCAGACTGTATCAAAAACCTTAATAGATGACTGCCTGGAATTGCCAACACATGAACCTAAATTGATAACGCAAATTTATAAGAAACTCCTATTACTAAATTCCCCGCCTGTTCATACACATAGATACAAATGGGAGAAAGACTTTGGAGAACCGATTGCAGAAGATTTATGGAACAGAGCCCTTGAGAAGATTAGCACTTGTTCACATAGTACATAGTACACTGTCTTATTCAATTCAAAATCATACACAGGCTTCATTTCACAAAGGTAACACTACATAAAACTACATAATGCTGGTACCAAGTTTGTTTTTATCTTTTATTTGTGGTTTTTTTAGTGATCTAAGATTACAATACTAGATTACTGCCTATGTGTATATACATGTATCCTTGTTTTTTTTTAATTTTTTTAAATTTTTTTTATCTTCTTCTAATTACCTTTTGAGTGATGGTGCTGCTGTGACAAGTGAATTTCCCCACTGAGGGATCAATAAAGTCTATTCTATTCTATTCTATTCTATTCTATTCTATTCTATTCTATAATATATACCCCACAGTATCGCCTATGTGTGATAAATGCAAAACCTCCAAGGCAAATCATCTCCATAGCTATGTACTGTGCCCCAAAATTAGCAATTTTTGGTCTGAGGTGTTCAATGTGATGTCTGAGGTGGGGAAATATACAATAGAACCAGACCCTTTGCTCATTGTCCTTGGTGTGTCTGAAACCTTTTATAAAATAAAAAAAAAACACAGCAATGCTTCATTTCATACAGTCTTATTATAGGGAAAAAAATTATTCTTACAATGTGGAAGAGTGAAAAAACCCCAACAGGTAAAATGTGGCTGGAGGAATTAACTAATACACTACATCTGGAAAGAATAAGATACGTTTTGGAAGACAAACTCCAATATTTTGATGCAACTTGGCAACCCTTTAAACAGTACCTTGCTAATATCAAGCCGATTTAACCTTGCTACTCTAATTATTTAGCAGGCCCTGGTGACGCTCTAAATCAAGGTCTTCGTCCGGAGGGAGGGGATGCACGGGTGGGTTAAATTTCCCTTTAACATTATTTTTAGCTTTATCTTGCTTCCCTAATTGGTCAACCTGACAGGTTCTGTTTGCATTGTTGATATTCATATGTTTTGTTATTATATGTTTGTATGTTTACATTGTAAAAGCTTAAAGGAACTAGAGGCAGGATCTTTAAAAAATCTGTAAAAAATGAAACATGTATGTTAATTTTTTCAAAGCTAATGGGTGATGAAGCGTTATAAACCAAAAAGAATGAGGCCACCCATGTATCGTTCCATTTTCTTGAACAGGCTGTTTGCTGCAAAATGCGCTGCAGTTCGGTCACGAATTTCCCGCGCTGCCCTACGGATGTGGCGTCAATTGACACTGCTTGCGCGTTCACGACAGCTTCAAAACAGAAAGAAAATGTGTTCGACACTGCAGATCGGTAGGTGGCGCTATTGCACCGTAAGTTGCTTGCCAACCGCCAAACTCCAAAAGAAGAACTGTGGGAATGGATTCTACTGCAACCAGCAAACGACCAAGCATGGCACAAAGGAAGTTTATTCAGCGGCATCTCGTGAGTCAAAAACCAAATATGGTCAAAGACAGGCAGGGACCCGAATCTATATCGGATACGTGATTGACGAATGGAGGCTGCTTCAACTATATCTGGGACTCAAAAAGGATGCTGCCATGGCTCATTTCCTAGTGAGCAGGTAAGAAACATTATAGGTTGTGTTTAGAGATGATGACAATGATCTGACCTCACCGATGACTCAGAGAGAGCTAGCGTGCAGTAGCATTAGCTGTGATAGTAGCATTAGCTGTGATCATGCTACAGTAGCATTAGCTGTGATCAGGGCTGCAGCGTGGATTGCTTCGCCGCAATATTGTCCGTGAGAGCGGCGGGGAGTTGCCTTTTCAGCGTGAGATATTGGAGGTGTGGCGTGAGAGCGTGTGAAGAGGGTCAGGTAATGGTAATTTTGTGTTTGCGTAACATAGCCGTCTGTGCACGCTCCCGTGCTGGGCTGCAGTTACTCGCAGAGCCGGGCGCGTCGCTCGTGAGCATCGTTTTTTTTTCCTGCCTCTAGTTCCTTTAATAAAAATACATGAAAAAATAAAAATAAACTGGACAGCAACTGGGTCGGGCCCTGTTGTGTGCTGGAACAGGTCGGGGAAGTTGTTTACAGGGTGCAGCTACCCACTAGGGGTAGGAGAGTAGTCTTGCATAGAGACAGAATGGCCCCTTACAAGGGGGCATCCCTCCCCAAATTCATCAAGGGACCCCCGCAACAACCCCCTGAACATGGATCAACAGCCCCTCAGCGGGACCGGCCCAGTGGATACTCAGGACACGGTGAGACCTAGAAGGCGACGTCAGCTGCTGCCCAGACTAAGAGATTGTGTTCTTTCCTCAGGGACGAGGAATTTATTGTTGGGGGGGCAGTGCAATGATGCTTATGTAATCCCCCTGTGTTCCTACAAGAGTTTACCAATTGTTATGGACTGTTGTAAATGTTCTGTGATAAATAGAGTACTGCCCCTTTAAGAGGTGCAGAGAGAGAGAGAGAGAGAGAGAGAGAGAGAGAGAGAGAGAGAGAGAGAGAGAGAGAGAGAGAGAGAGAGAGAGAGAGAGAGAGAGAGAGAGAGAGCGTGCTTGTTCATGTTGGTTGGGACCGGAAAAAGCGAGTTTCCCGATGTTCTAGGAAGCTGTGTGGAATAATAAACCTGTGAGAGGAATTACATCTGCTTCCAGAGTTTCTGTGAGTGTTACAATACTTTCTTATTCTTCTATGTGTCATATATTTTAGTGTGCAGCACTTTTTCTATTTATTTATTTAATCTTTATTTAACCAGATGAGTCGATTGAGAACTCATTCTCATTTATGACGACGATCTGGCCAAGAGGCAGCAGCAACAGACACATAGTTAGCTTTACACAAACAGATAAGATGAAAAACAGATAAGATAAAAAAATGCAGATAAAGATAAGATAAAACAGCTAGACATAAAGACAAAGGACTTTTCTCATACATAATATGTACAAGCCATCAAAACAGACTTAAAACAATCTTTAAGTACTCAGCAGCAGGCACATTGATCAGAAACTATTGATTGCAATGAATTATTGAAGGTAGATAATGGAACGTAGGTAGTGAGCTTTAGTGATTTTTGCAGTTCATTCCAGTCATTGGGAGCAGCAAACTGGAATGAGGAGCGGCCAAAGGAGGTGCAAGCTTTGGGAATAACCATAGAGATTAGGTTACTGGAACGTAAAATGCGCTGTTTGTTGGAAGTGATGAGTAATGAGCGAAGATATGACGGTGTTCTACCGATGATTGTTTTGTATATAAATTGATACCAATGTAACAACCTGCGGGAATGGAGTGATGGCCAGTTAACGAGTGAGTACAGATCACAATGATGAGTAGTGAAAGGGGCACAAGTGACTGTTGTAACAGTGACAAAACGGATTGCTTAGTGATAAAAGACATCAAGTTTATGAAGAAGGTTTTTGGAAGCAGTTCTATAAATGATGTCACCGTAATCTAAGATGGGAAGGATTGTCATTTTGACCAAGGTTTGCTTTGCAGAATGCGTAAAGGATGACCTGTTGCGGTATAGAAACCCAATCCTTGACTTGACTTTAGAGAGTAATGAATTAATGTGAAAGTCAAATGAAAGTGTGCTGTCAAGCCAGATACCCAGATACTTATAGGAACTGACAAGTTGTAGTTCTGTACCATCCAGGGAAACAATACTAGAGTGGCAAGTTGATTGTGGTAAGTTACGGTTGAAGATCATGAACTTTGTTTTACTTGTGTTTAAATGAAGGTGAAGGTTAGAGAAGGCATGTTGAAGACAATTAAAGTTGTGCTGCAAGGAGGACAATGCATGAATATAAAATGGTGTCGTCTGCATATAAATGTATATGAGAACCGTCAACAGCATGAACAATGTTATTGATATAGATAAGGTTGGTTCCAGTATTGATCCTTGAGGAACGCCCATAGTTCTCACTGTTTGTGTATGGCCTAAAGCCTAATTTATACTTGTCCGTCTGCGTCAGTACAGAGACAAGCAGCACCATTTTGCGTCGACGCAAGGGCTCACGGAGGGTGATGGAGACATGCCCCCAAAAATAACTGTCTGTTGACAGCCACGGAGAGCGCAAGCTTGTGATTGGTCAGGACGCCGCTTCCTTGAAATACGTCAACAGCACCGCCATTGCAGACTCAGTAAATAAAGAGAGCTGAAGATATCTAGTGGCAGACACGGAGCAGATTGAAGAACGCCTTGCGGAAAAAGTTTGAATATATGAAAGTTTATTCACCCATGACTGAAGGAGTACAAAGATGCACAGTGAGCGTTTTATTCGTGGACAGAAATGACGAGAAACATGAGTTTAGAGATGTCGACCGCATGAAGAGGTGGAGGATAATGAGGGACAAATTCGTCCGTGTTGAAAACTCTCTAAAATACATTAAAAAAATGTAATCACAGTAGTAAATATACTATCATAGACTGTATATGTGGCTGTTTGGCGGCAGCATACCCCAGTAAAGTGCTACGCCCTCTGCTGTCCAGGCGGGGGGTTGCTTTACAACACCCCCCAGCCAACGAAGCAGTATAAACATAAAACGTCTCCGTCAACGCATATGCGTCTCTAGCCCGCGGAGCTCACAGAGAAGTATAACTCAGCCTTAAGATATAACTTCTAAACCATGCCACAGATGCCTGAGAAAGTCCTATATGTTTGAGCCTGCTAAATAAAAAAAATGAAGCGAAGCTTGGAGGCTTGTATCGAGCAGGAAGGGGGCGTGTCCATGAAGCCCCGCTTCGAGGCTTGCTTCATGTCGCAGAAAACCACGTGACCAATCACAAACGAATCCTCGTTTTGCCCTGAATCACGTGACTGGTTCGTTTTCTGTGTCACTTTCAAAATAAAAGCTGCCGAACCTCACGGTGATTTGTGGGTTGTTTTAGTTTGGTTCATGTGTCTATCAGAGTTTCAATGTAATGAGCTTGTGGAAAAAACAGCTGTCATCTTGATTTGCATTCCAAAAATAAGTGTAAGATGTGGATCACTAACACCCCACCCAATGTAATTTGTGTAAGCCTCCACTTTTGAAAAAAAAAAAAAAAGATTTCCTTGAATGAAACAGCAGCTTCATGTTATGTGAACAAGTGCATAAACCACAATACAGGTTTGTCAAAAGGGTTTATTATAATGGCTGTCATGTTTCACTGCTACCAGCACCAGAGACTCTAAAGCTTGCTGTCAAGTGTCAAACTGAAGCAATGTGTTACGGAGCGGGGAGCTGCTAGAGCGCGATTCGAACCTCTCAAGTCACGTGACAGATGACGTATGATGCTTTCCAAACTGCGTGACACTTCAGCGCAGCTGAAATGATTCGAAGCAATTGGGGTGTATCAGCTACATAAAAGCGCGATGGCACAGTTGCTGGGTGTTGGTGTGTTTTTGTCAGAGTGTATTATTGAGAGTTGTTCATTTGAGAGATCTTCATGGCAAGTGTTCCTGGCACAAGCAAGAGGAACGCTTCTGATGTTTTTGTGATGTGAAAAGACTTTGACAGAGTTCATCCACAATTTCAGGATTACACCTGTCAAGTCTCCTGTTTTGGGCTTGAAACTGTTTTAAAACCATAAACTATATTTACTCCTTATTCCCACTGTCTTTCAGAATTATTATTCACTGAGCATGTCCGGTATTAATTTCATTCACGGGGAATCCCCCACTCTCATGGAAGACCCCCCACCCCTCCTTACGGAGACCTGAGAGACGCTTCGCTCCAGCAGCACCTCCCACTCTCATGTATTTTTAAATCAAAAACTAGACGGGATGTCCAGACAGACCTCTGAATCCCTCTGTCAGCGCTTCTCCTCAGGAACGTCAACACACCACACTCCCCGCCGCTGATTAGTGACGTAGGAGGTGGATTTAATGCGACATGACCGTTTAGACTGCAGTCTCTTATAAAAACATAAAATATGTATCAGAATAAGTTCCATAAATGAAAGTGACCTGGGTCGGATTTGAAAAAATATCTGTGCTGTTCAGACTGTTCAGGCTCAGGAAAAATCAGATTTGATGTGCTTTTGCCTGCAGTGACATCCTTAGACACAATGTGTGAAGCATTTTATTGCATTGTAATATTACCAAGTGCCACTAGATGGTGCCACAGCTAATGTGTTCGAGGCCTCGAATCTTGTATTGGCACATTAGAGAATGCTTCGAAGAGCTTCATGAGGCTTCATGGGCACATCACTAAGTAAGATGTTATGGTCTACAGAGTCAAAGGCTTTAGCCAAGTCAACAAACACAGCTACACAATATTCCTTATTGTCAATGGCACATATGATGTCATTTAGCACTTTAAGTGTTGCAGAGACACATCCATGGCCAGTTCTGAAGCTGGACTGCATGGGGGTAATAATACTGCTGGATTCCAGATAGTGAGTTAGCTGTTTGTTGACTAACCTTTCAATGACTTTAGAGAGGCAAGGCAAGATAGAGATAGGCCTATAACAGCTTAGGTCTGAATGATCTCCCCCTTTAAAAAGTGGAGTAACAGATGCAAATTTCCAGTCCTGCGGAAATGCACCAGTTTGTATGGACAGATTAAATAGATGGGTAATTGGTGCAGCAATAACGTGCTGCAATTTTCAGAAAGAAAGGGTCAAGAGTATCCAGTCTGGCTGATTTATGAGGATTTAACCTGAGTAACTCGTCAAGTACCTCATCTGCCTGAAACAATTGAATGGAGAAACAGGAATTGGTTGCGGGGAGGGAATCATTGCATATAGCTGAGTGGAGGTCAGAGACCCCAGAGGTGGGTGAAGCTGTAGCAAAGGCATGACTGGACTCGATAAAGTGATTATTGAAGGAATTTACCATTTTAGTTTTATCTGAGACAACAATGCCCTCAGATTTGATTGCATTTGGCAGGTGTGAGAACTTATTGGTGTTTTCCATAGTCTTGACAGTCTGCCAGAACTTTTTGGGGTCAGAACTACTCATCAGAAACTGGTTCTTATAATATTCAGATTTTGCTTTTCTGATTGACTGGGTACATTTGTTCCTTATAGATCTGAAGGATTATTATAGAATAGAATATACATTATGGATTCCACAATGGGGAAATTCACTTGTCACAGCAGCACCATCACTCAAAGGGTAATTAGAAGAAAGATAAAAACAAGGATACATCTATATACACATAGGCAGTAATCTAGTATTGTAATCTTAGATCACTAAAAAAACCACAAATAAAAGATAAAAACAAACTTGGGTACCAGCACTATGTAGCATACTGTAAGAGACACAGACAACAATGTGAATCCGGTATTGCACTAGTATAGAACACATGAATATTGCATTGGTGTTATTGTGTACCAGGATGATACCAGCACAACTTAAACTGAGGAGTTCTACACTCTTACAGCAAAGGGGATGAAAGATCTGCAATAGCGCTCAGTTTTACATCTGGGATGTCTAAGTCTACCTCTGGAGGAGCTGTCCATGATCTCCACAGTGGAGTGCAGTGGGTGGGAGGGGTTTCTTAAGATGGAGGTCATCTTCCCCAGCATCCTCCTTTCACACGTCTCCTCAACAGAATCCAGCGGGCAGCCCAGAACTGAGCTAGCTTTGGTAGCTAGCTTGTTCAGTCTCTTCCTGTCTCGGTCAGAGCTGCCTACACCCCAGCAGACCACAGCAGAATGAATAACAGAGCCAACAACAGAGTGATAAAAGGATTTTAGCAGCTGGGAGTTAACTCCGAAGGACCTCAGCCTCCTCATGAGATGGAGGCGGCTTTTGCCCTTCTGATACAGAGCATCTGTGTTGTGGGACCAGTTCAGTTTACTGTTGAGGTGAACACCCAGGTACTTAAGGTGTCCACCACCTCAATGTCTGCTCCCTGGATGTTTACTAGTGAGTGAGGAGGAGTGTTTCTCTGGAAGTCAATCACCATTTCCTTTGTTTTACTGGTGTTCAAGCGAAGGTGATTACGCTCACACCAGTCCACAAAGTCCATGATGACTGACCTGTACTCCTAGTCGTCCCCCTCAGACACACAGCCGACGATTGCCGAGTCATCAGAGAACTTCTGGAGGTGACAGCTGCTGGTGTTGTAGGTGAAGTCCGAGGTGTAGAAGGTGAAGAGAAAGGGTGAGAGTACTGTACCCTGTGGAGCTCCAGTACTGCACACAACCACCTCAGACGTACAGTTGTGCAGCCTCACATACTGTGGCCTGTTGGTGAGGTAGTTGATGATCCATGCGGTCAGATGTTTATCCACTCCTGCACCCCTCATCTTCTGCAGCAGTAGACACAGCTGGATGGTGTTGAAGGCACTGGAGAAGTCGAAGAACATGATCCTCACAGTACTTTTTTGCATCTCGAGGTGATTCAGAGCCCGGTGCTGCATGTATCAGAATCAGAAGGGTTTTATTGCCAGATGTGTGAGAAATCACAACATTAGGAAATTGCTGCGGTACTTGGTGCAAAAAGAAAGATAAAAAATAAGAGATAAGCCAATATAGGAAATAATAATATACTCATGATAAAAAAATTAATATAAAAAGGGTGGCAATAATTAGAAAAGCAGCTACTATATACACAGTGCAGGTACTAATCAGAGTGGATCAGCTTCAGGTACAAACACAACACCGGGTCATGTGACTGGGACCAAGCGACTGGAGTGGGCAGCCCTAGGATTGACATTCATGAGTCCAACAGCAGAGGGGAAGAGATGTAGATGAGGGCGTCCTCCACCCCCATGTTTGGTTTATATGCAAATTGAAGTGGGTCTATTTCTGGGGTCACCACTGAACGTAGATGGGTGAGGATGAGTCTCTCCATAGTCTTCATCAGGTGGGAGGTCAAGGCGACTGGTCTGTAGTGATCTGGATCCCTGGGATGTGATGTTTTGGGGACTGGAAGCACACAGGAGGTCTTCCACAGGATGGGGACCTGCTCCAGTCGAAGGCTCAGGTTGAACATGTGTGTGACCACTTCACACAGCTGGTCAGCACAGTCTTTGAGCAGTCTGGGGCTGATTCCGTCAGGACCTGCTGATTTTCTGCTCTTAAGCAGCCTCAGTTCTCTCCTCACCTGGTCCGGTGTAACTGAGAGGGGGGAGTGGGGGGGGGGGGTTGTTGCTGATGAGAGTTGGTGGAAGGAGGGAGCTGATGAATGGTGTGAAGTTGGGAGGTGGGGGGTTGGCTGTCTGAGTGGAGGTGGTTGGGGTGGTGGTGGTTGTGCCAGTAGCAGCAGTGGGGGGAGTGGAGTCGAATCTGTTAAAAAACAGGTTAAGCTCATTGCTATACAAATACAGGCCATTTACCATATTTAAGCTCATTGGCCCGGTTCTGGTCCCCGTCAGCAGACCCACTGGCACCACTCCTCCCCCTGTGACCTGTGATGTTTCTGAGGCCTTTCCAAGCACCACAAGCATTGTTCTGCTCCAGCTGATTCTCCAGCGTCCTCCTGTAGCTGTCTTTTGCCTGTCTTATTTTGTATTTGCGATCTTTCTGTACACGTTTTTGCTCCTCCTTATTTCCAGACATGAAAGCTTTTTTCTTCTCGTTCAGCAGGGATTTCAGCTCTGTGGTCAGCCAAGGTTTATTGTTTGAGGATTGCCAGTCCCTGATATTCTTGGATGTCTTTGCTCTTTGCCAAGATTGATGTTTTAGACGAATCAGTTCTGAAAGTTCAGTGTTGATCCAGGGACTGAAACGATTTTTGACTCAAACTTTTTTTTAAAGGAGCATGTCTATCTAAAATCGAGATAAAATAGTTTTTGAAATATGACCAAGCATCCTCGACAGTAGGTATGAGGCTAATTCTATGCCATTGTTCTTTCGCCAAGTCACGTAAAAAGGTCTGCTCATTGAAGTTTTTTAGCATTCGCTTTCTGATAATTAGGGGAGGTTGTTTAATGTTAGTACCATTGCGGACACAAGCAGTAATACAATGGTCACTGAGGCTTTGGCAAAAAACTGCAGATTAGTATTTTGTTGGACTGTTGGTGAGAATTATATCAATTAATGTTCCATTATTGAAGGACTTGTTGGTAAATCTAGTCGGAGATTGCACAATCTGGGAGAGGTTTAAAGAATCCAGCTGGGAAGCAGACGTTTTAAGCATGTCCCAGTTCAAATCACCTAATAACAAGAATTCAGAGGAGGTGTAAGGGGCAATGAGTTCACTGAGAGCAGACAGGGCACAGGCAGGGGCAGATGGGGGCCTGTAACAACCAGCAACAACCAAAGAGTAGTTCTTTGAGAGACAAATTTTCAGTAACAGCAGCTCAAATTGTTTGGGCAAGGATTTAGATAACGTGACTGAGCATTGCAAATTGTCCTTACAGTAAATAGCAACCCCCCCACCCTTGGTTGGTCTATCCTGACGAAGTACATTATAACCAGGGATGGACACAGCAGAGTCAAGCACTGACTTCTTGAGCCAGGTCTCCGAAATGACTAAAACATCAGGTTTAGCTGTCTGAACATAAACTTTAAGTTCATATATCTTGGGGGGGAGGCTTTGAGTGTTTAAATTCAGAAATCCCAAAGCTTTACAACTGCAGAAGCAATCAAAGGTCATTGTCTGCATACCAGAAGCTAAACTGGTGACAGTAGGGGGAGAAGCTAAAGCAGTGACAGTTAGTAAGGAGGTGTCAGTAGAGGGGGAAGGTAAAGACGTGTTAATAGGGTTTGTTAACTGGAGAACTAGAGGCTAGCCCTGGGTTTGGTTGAATGTTCCCAGAGATAATTAACAACAGACGAATCATAACCCTCATTTCAAAAGATTTAGAAGTGGAATGTGTCTCACTCTTTGTGTCAGATATAGTGTCAGGAAAGTCATTTAGAGGTATGATAAAGTTATCTTGTAAAGCCAAAACACACATTACGTGGACTAAGCCCAATAGTTGAGAGGAAGGAGGAAAGGGGAATGGTGACACTTTGTTTCCAAGCATGTAGTTAACTGCACATGTTCCTCCACAAGGTATAACAAAGGGTGGGCACTTTGGGCCCCCTTGTATGAAGATGCTCTATAAATAAATTAATGGAATACAATGATCTTTTCCAATTGTATATAATTTTTGTTTGAGAAATTTGTCAATTTTACAAAATGTTCTCCTTTCAGTACATCCTGTCTGTAGACCGAGCCAATCTGAACAAAGAGTTGTTAACAGGTAAGAACTGCAAAAGTGTTTTTAAGGAATTCTATTGTGGAGCATTTATACACCTTATTGACTCTAAAGAGGAGCAAAATGGAATCATTAAACATACAACCTCTGATTTTCAGAAACAGTTGGGTTCACACATTTAAATTTTTGGTTGAAAGAAAAAAACTTGGAAAACAAACAAGCATTCGCCAAAACAATGCTGAAATTTATAGAACGGCTTCTAACTTGACAAGGCCGACGCTTATTACTTTCTCATCAATGATCATCATCAGATAGCATGATCAAATAGCACCATAAAAATGACTTGTTTTACAGAACATAATGGATTGACCAATAATCAGAATGATTGCAAACCCAAATAACTCCTTTGTTACGCCTTGTTAAATAGGTGAAAAACCGGCATAACATAAAGTAGGCATGCGTCAGTGGGAACTAAAATAGTATTTTATTTACAAGGTTTTAAACAATGACTAGCTCTACCAAACAAACCAAAAGCGAGCTCAAAAGCTGTTTAAAACCCAAAGTGATAATCACAACTAAATTAGAAAATCGGTTTTTATAATGACTCCGGCTCCAATAACCAAAAGAAGGTTTTTACCCTCTACCAACTGTAACTCAATAGAGCTCCTCTGAGCTCACTAAGACTAATTACTTTAGAACATAAGTACGTTTAACACTTAGCTTCTTACCATTAGCCATATCTCTCCTGTGAGTAGAGATGGAATGCAAAAGATGAGTCGTTACAATAAGGAAACGCACTCTGATAAGACAATAACCCTGGTGAAATCATTTATTACTTACCTAGCCATTAGCAGCACGGCTAGGTCAGAGTCCGTAGTTCATGCCATTCTTTCTAAAAGAGCTCTCCAGCGAGGAAAAGACGGCCCAATATTAACTTTGGTATTTGCTCTTGCTCTATTGCTTTCTCTTTTTCTTACATTCCTCTGATAAGGGATTTCTAGCTTTCTTTGGTAGGTCTGCCATTGCTCAAGTCTCCAAACCGTGGGTCTACATTATACTACTATGTCAAGCCAAAGGGATCAAAAAAGCGTGCCTTATGACTGCCAAAACATGTGTTTTGGCGGACATAAAGTATGGCAAGCCAAAGGGAACAAAAAAGCGCACGATCTAAACACGCGCTGTCTGCCAAAATGCGTGTTTTGACGCCCAAGGGGGCAAAAAAATGTGCATTCTAAATTAGCCAATGGTGAAACAGATACTTGCCAGAAAATAATTAATGAAACAGAAATACATAAAAACTAAAAGCTGCTTCAGCTGGGTAGACAAACAAACAAAGAAAAAATTTGTCCTGATACTTTAGTTTAAAGGTTTAATACTTAATACTGGCAAGAAGTGTAAAAAAGATTACATATATTATATTTTTAGATATAATTTCCACATTCATAAAATATTAAATTTTTAATAAATGAATTTCATGTTTACTCAAATATACACAGTACCAATGTTATAGTCCAGTAGGACATTGGGTATTTTGTCATGTCCTAATCCTCACATTTCAACCCATTAACTAATGTATGTTAACACAGATTTAGCCCTCTGTTTATGCAGCCGCAAATATCTCACTGTCTTTATAAGGTAAAACATTAAGTACAGGGATGATGGAGATTAAAATTGTTGTATTATTGTTCCTTCAACCTGGTATTATGGAGACACACTTCTCTTGTGACCAGAGGGACACAACAGGCTCCAGAGAACAGGCTGGACAGGAAGGTCTGAGACTGCATTTAGTTGCAAAGCTCTGGATGGGACACAGAAGTCCCAGTGATCATCTCTGCTCACCTCACATGGACTTCCAGTCAGAGGAGCTGCAGGTTCCTGACCAGAGATCTAGCTTTGTCCCAGCATCTGTTCCTCACTGTGTCTCAACATGAGACACATCAGGAGAAAAGTTTAAGTTGTTAAGGTACTTTTGTCTGGGGACTACCTTTTAATGATTAAACATCTGAGAGCGTGAGAGTGAAGAATAAATTGAGGCCAAGTGGTAATAGATCATAAACATGCTTTCATCACACACACGGTTGTCACTTACAATCTGAACAAAAAGAAAACAGTCCACGGTATTTTGAATACTTTGAAAAAATAAACATATATGGAGAAACTTTGTATGCACATATTTGGACCAGTTGAACATGATGAAACATTGATCAGCTGTAGAGATCAGTCCCAAACATTTTCAAGAGATAATGGTGTGTTAAAACACAGATGAAGGCAAAATATAGAATAAATAAGAATGAAAAAACTACAACCATAAGAAAACATGGCGAAACACATGGTGTTTGTGTTACATGGACCAAACTGTTATCATCTTTATCTTTCATTTATTTTCCCTTTAAATAAATAACCCAAGAGAAAAGAATACATATAAATACTAAACAGTAGGAAATACCCATAATGTGTTTGTATTCATTTAGTTTTAAATGCATTACTCACTCATCCAGCAAATGATTACAATAACTTTAAATGTTTGTATTTGTTTGAAAACTCTTCCATCTTTAATTTATTCTAGGTTTAAATGTTGACAAATCCATCAGTTGAAATCCACAAGGGAAAATATCACACAATAAATTATCATCAATGTTTCACATTTCTAATATACTGTTTTAAGGCAGATAAATGATTGACGTGTTACTGAAACACATCAGCACACTTCCCTTCTCCTAACTTACTTTTCATTTTTAAATGTTAAAAGATCAGATGGCTGAGAGTTTATTTTATGTTATTAACATATCAGCGCTGACCTCATATCATACCTGACCTAGTAGCTAAGCAGACTGTCTTCCTGCTTGTTTTTGGACGTTGCCAGCTCGACGCAGGCTTGCCACACACATGGATTACTGTGACAAAATATTTGGTGCTTGTTGATTTACCTGGTTTCCTACAGCTGAAGAGCCAGCCTGTGCATCACCTTTTATGATCTGCGTAACACAAACACCATGTGTTCCGCCATGTTTTCTTATGGTTGTAGTTTTTTCATTCTTATTTATTTATTTTGCCTTTATCTCTGTTTTAACACATTATCTCTTGAAAATATTTGGATTAATCTACTGTATACAGATACATTTTAACCCTTAAAACAGTTTGAAGTATCAGAACAAATTCTTTTTTCCTTTCTTTGTCTACCCAGCTGAAGCAGCTTTTAGTTTTTATGTCTTTCTGTTTTATTAATTATTTTCTATTTGTTTCACCATTGGCTTTCCATGCAGGTTTGGCAGCCATTACGCGCATTTAGAATGCACATTTCATTGCCCCCTTTGGCGTCAAGATGCACGTTTTGGCGGAGATAATGCACATTTAGAACGTGCACTTTTTTGACCCCTTTGGCTTGCCATATAGTGCCGTAAAGCAACATGCAGTCAGTACTTCCGGCAGCAGACCGCAGGTCAAACAATGTATAGTGGGACCCCCTAATACTATCACAGCTCCAAAATGAACATAATAGATTATAGTATGCCGCCAAAACTTTACAAACTATATTAATGTGTCTTTAAAGAACTGCTGAGGCTCAAAGCTACCATGAACTGGAACAGCATTGTCTCTGTCTACTGTAAATTACACCTTCATGGACTGAGAGGCCCAGGAAAGACAAAATAGATACCTTCAAGCTCAACTAAAATCTTCAGCTGTCCTATGAAACAAATGTCCAACTGACCAAATGTTATGGTAAGATTGATTCAAATTCAGCCAACTGGCCACAATGACGAGAAGTATGTTTGGAGTCGTAAAGGTGACCTAAGAACACTCAATCAACTTTCAAGCAAGGAGGTGGTATCATCATGGCGTGGTACTAGAGAAGAAGAAGATGAAGGAATTTATCCCTATGGCACCTTTCACAGATGCAATCACAAAGTTCTTCACAAAAACAATAAAGTTAAAGTCCCAAGTCATCATCACACACTGGTGAAATTACATCTCTGCATTTGACCCATCCCCATGGTGGGGAGTGGTGAGCTGCAGCTGTGGCCGCGCTCGGGAACTATTTGGTGGTTTAACCCCCCAATCCAACCCCTTAGTGCTGAGTGTCAAGCGAGGAGGCATTGGGTCCCATTTTTTCAAAGTCTTTGAAATGACCCGACCGGGAATCGAACCCTGAGCTCCCAGTCCCTGGGCAGACACTCTTCCACTAGGCCACCGGAGCTGGTGTAATAAAAACATACAATAAAATCATGTACAATAAAACACATTCTGATTACAGAAAAAAGAGATGGGATACAATTAAAAGCCAGTGAACTAAAAGTGAAAACTAAAAGCTTGTCTAAATAAAAGCGTTTTAAATGAACAAATTGAGTCAGCCTCATGAAAAGAGGGTCCACAGTTCTGGGGCCACGGCCTCACGGCCGAGCATTAGGAGGTTCTTCACCTTCACTTCACCAGAAACGATTAGCTTGATGGTTGGACTTCAGACCAAGTTAGATGTTCTCACAGGACAATGACCCCAGACATGTATCCAAACATGTATCAAAGCTGGTTTCTGATTGGATAAAACAGGCACCACTCATTAGAATACTGAAGTAAATGTGTGTCTATATTAAAACCCGTATTTATAAGTTTGACTATGTGAAAAACAGAAAATCTACATTAAATTCAAACTTTTGAACACAGCTATTGTTTTTAAATTAATAAACTGAAAAAGTGCATCTTTTATTTTTCACTGAAATGTTTTTGTTTACAGACAGGAAAAAAACACTTTTCATTCCCATTTCTCCATTCAGGCTGTGATTCTCTGAGTTTTAGCTTCTTTTTACACACCTTAGTGCATCAGGCAGCATCAGGGGATGTGTTTCTAGCTAGAAGGATTTGTTTCAATATTTAATAAGGAGTCTCAGTGAACATTTAGAACTGATGTGTGACAACCCGCTCTATCTTTAATTAGATTACCTGGATGTGCTGAAGAGAGATTGTCATTTTTTCAGTTCTGATTCAGGTCTCTCGCAGTGAAGTTTTAGCTAGAGATTTTGGCGTGTGACATTGCTAATTCCAGACCCACAGAAAGCCTTGTTCACATTGAGCTGTCACTCTGGTTTATCAGTCTCCTTTATGTTTTAATGAAATGTTTGATCTTCCATTCCTGCACTAGTGACACAAACCTCTGTGGTGACATTTTACCCCACAGAGGCTGAGACCTACACAAACACAAAGCTGAACTTTGACCACAAGCTGCAGGACTGGAGCACTGAAACAGGACTAATGACCTTTGCCAGGTAAATAGTTACTAATCTCATACATAAGCCTGCAGAAACACATTGTTACCCAAGACACACACTTGGATTTTTGTTCTAAGGATTCATCACTCATGTTCTCTCTGCTCATGCACACTAACTGCCTGAGGTCTAGGAAGCTAATAATTATGTTGTTTAAAGCTGCTGTTGAGTAACTTTTAGTTACCTAGTTGTTGGTCCTTGATGTAAATGTAATTCATAATCTTCAGTCCAAATAATGCTGAGGCACCTCCATGCCCTTTTTGCTGTGGGCTAGTGTCCCCATGCAGTTAATAATTAACATCAGCAGGAAAGAGCAGGAACTCATCATTTAGTTTGGAGTTCTCAAATTGGATTCAGTCTTATCCACTAATAGTCATTTCTAGTTTAATATTGTCTGCTGCCAATGACATTTTCCTTGAGTTTCTGTGTGTTTGGCTGTCTGGACCAAAGGGTATATTTAAAAACACATGTACCTTGTTGATTATAGACAGCTTGGGGATGTAATACCCAAAGCCTGTGCCGTCTCTGACCTGCTGTCCTATGTAAATTAGTAATACTGTAAAAGTGATTCAATTCCTCCTTCATGTCCCCCCCAAACACACACAAACACACACACACACGCACGCACGCACGCACGCACGCACGCACGCACGCACGCACACATGAACGTACCTTTAGAGTTTATCCAAATTGAAAATGGCTGCCACAGCTAAAATAAATGGGATTCACACATTGCCTTTAATTAGGAGTGTATTTTGTCAATTTGAGAGAAATAAATTGTTTTCATGCTCTGATCTTGTTCTGCTCTCTCCACTCTGTTCACTCAAATCTCTTTTTGTGTATAAATGTTTTACTTGCTCTCTGATTTACTCCTCTGCTCTTAAAGGTGTCCTAGAATGCAATTAATCACAAATCTAAAACAGAGCTTTGAGCCTCCAAAAAGCATAAAAAAATGTTTTTGGCTTTCATCTGTCCCAGGAGCCCTGATACAGGCCATTCTAAACCCCCTTACTCAGGCCTTCAGTGTAAAGAGCTGTTGACCCCTCCCACTCGGCCAGGACGTGCTGATTGGTTGGTTTCCCCAGAAGGCCTCAGACACATGCAGGTTTGAGGAGGCGTGGCTCCCTCTAGTGACGTGTTAAGGAAGGCTTTCTCAGAACAGGAGGTTTTCTCTCACCTTTTTCAAAAACAGAGACCTGATCCTTAGGCCACCAAAACAGATCATCTCACCACCTTGGCTGCACCTAGAAATTCTGTCCATAAAACTTATGAACAGAATCGGTGACAAAGTGCAGCCATGGCGGAGTCCAACTCTCACTGGAAATGAGCCCGACTTACTGCCGGCACGGCCAGGACGAAAATCACATTGCTCCTCCTGAATCCGAGGTTCGACTATCCGACGGACCCTCCTCTCCAGAACCCCTGAATAGACCTTACCAGGGAGGCTCAGGAGTGTGATCCCCCTGTAGTTGGAACACACCCTGCGGTCACCCTTTTTAAATAGGGGGACCACCACTCCGGTCTGCCAATCCAGTGGAACTGCCCCCGAAGTCCACGCGATATTGCAGTGCAGCATAAACCAACACAGCCCATCATCAACATCCAGAGCCTTAAGGAAATCCGGGTGAATCTGATCCACCCCTGGAGCCTTGCCACCGAGGAGTTTTTTGACCACCTCAGTGACCTCGGCTCCAGAGATTGGAGAGCCCAACCCAAGGTCCCCAGACTCTGCTTCCACCCTGGAAGACGTACCGGTGGGATTGAGGAGGTCTTCGAAGTACTCGGCCCACCGATTCACAACGTCCCGAGTCGAGGTCAGCAGCACACCCTCCCCACTGTAAACAGTGTTGGTAGTGCACTGCTTTCCCCTCCTGAGATGCCAGATGGTGGACCGGAAACCCCCTCCAGGGACTCCAAAAAGGGTGGGTAGTCTGAGCTGCACTTTGGTGCATAAGCACAAAGAACAGGCAGGACCCATGCCCCCACACAAAGGCAGAGGGAGGCTACCCTCTCGCTCACCGGGGTAAACCCCAATGTACAGGCACCAAGATGGGAGGCAAGAAGTATGCCCACCCCTGCTCGGCGCCTCTCAGTGGGAGCAACTCCATAGTGGTAGAGAGTCCAACCCCTCTCAAGGAATCTGGTTCCAGAGCAAGAGCCATGCATTGAGGTGAGTCCAACTTTATAGTCCACCAGAGAGGTGACATTCCACATGCCAAGAGCCAGCTTCTGTAGCCGAGGATCAGACCGCCAAGGTCCCCGCCCTCAGCAACCACTCTTTCCACACTGCACCCGACCCCTTTGGCCCCTCCAATGGGTGGTGGGCCCATGGGAAGGGGGACCCACGTCTCCTCTTCGGGCTATGTCCGGCCGGGCTCCATGGGTATCGAGGTCAACCAGAAGTCACTAAGTGCATAAATTATTGTTTAAGCTTCTTAAGAGTGTGACCAGAACTGAAGCAGTATTAGTAAATCAGCTAACATTTAAGACTGGCTAAATGAGAAGTTACTAAAACTAGATTCATATAACATAACAGGCAGTGAGCTAAATTAGTAATTAATACAGTAAAATCAAAATAAAATAAAAACACTAACAGATAACTAAAAACTGGTAGAAAATCTAACATGTAATTAAAACTAACAGAGATTAGGTAGGAAGGCTAACCTGGAGTTACTAAGTGTAAGGTGAAACTGAGGCATTGAGAAGATAACAAAATGTGGTCAGCCAGGAATTATTAAGCAAGTGAAAACATTGAATAAAATGCCAGCCAGTAATTACTGAGTGTAAGACTGTAACTAAGGCAGTAAAAACTGGTACAATGAACTGCAGACCAGAACTAAAACAGTAAAACTGGTACTAAAACTAACATAAGTAAAACTAACAGATTAGGCTAAAGGTGAAAGAGAGTGTGTGTGTGTGTGTGTGTGGGGGGGGGGGGGGGGGGGGGGGGGGGGGTGCAACAGGAGCAACATATAGACCCCTTTCTTTGTTTATAAACAAAGCGGATGCACGCGCATCCAGAGTTCAGACTTTCAGGCCGACTCCACTTTCAGACTTCGACTCTTTTCGAGACAGCGACCTCTAATGGACAGATGTTTAACTGCAACAACGCCAGATTCAGGCCAACACCACTTTCAGGCTTCTTATGCTCAAAAATTGTTTAATTCCTGTTAAAGCTTCAATTCAGTCTTCTACCCTTCTGTGCTTATTGTTAAAAATGCTTATTAAAAATTTGTATTGATTGCTTATTAAAAATTGTTTAATTGCTATTAAAGCTTCGATTAAGTTCTTTTTTGAATTATGTAATTGCTGGTGAAGCTTATTTCTTATATTATATTAACTGCTTATTAAAAATTGTTTAATTAATTAATTACAACAAAAATGACAAGACACCTCCACAAAATAAAAAATAAAAATTCCTGCTAAGCTATGGCTCACCAATAATATTAGCCAGGGTCATTTGGTTAAGTATGATAATATAAACAGACCCAGTGTACACATGCACACATATCCAAATTAGGCGGTTACAGCAGAACAATCACAAATAGGCATTAAATGGTCATACAGAAAATTTCTAAATAAACGAATTGAAGAAATAGACCTCAAGTTAGAAGGTAACTTATTCCAGTCATATGGAGCTGTCTCTTTTTTTGAGACATGCCTTTTTTTTCAATTGCTGTTAAAGACCCCAGATTTAATGTAAAGCGGGTTGTCCAGTAATCAGAAGGTTGTAGGTTCAATCCCATCCCGGCTCCCACCAGAGAATGCTGCTGCTGTGGCCTTGTGCAAGATACTTAACCCACCTTGCCTGGTGTTGGTGAGAACCCTAAGAAGGCATTACATAAATACATTGGAATCAATTAATCTAACTTTACCTTTAAGAGCAAAATGTAAATGAACAAAATGCTGTGGACCTCTGAAATGATGAACACATTTTATTCAAGTAAAACTTTATTTAAAACCCAGCTGCATTATTATTGGTCATGTTGATGGTCCAATAACGATTGTTTTTCCCCTTCTTAATATTTGTGAAATTGTGGCTACTGAGAAACTTGCACTACAGATAAAACTCGATTTAAAACACTGGATCTGTGGTGTCTATTCCTCATTTTTGTTGTGGGAATAGGAAACAAAAGACTATGAGACACTGGAATGGTGTTAAATGTTTTATTGAGACAGGCCATGGTGCGTGTGTGTGTGGAGGTGGTGGTGGGGTCTGCAGAGAAAAGAAAGAAATTAAGCACAAAGCTGAAATCAAACACTTTTCTTGAAATTGTACACTCATCAAAACATGTGCAACACAGACAATTCAGTGTTGTATTTCCATTTACAGCATTACCTACCATTTAAAGTGTTCCCCTTCTTCTTCGGCCAAACTCTTCAACTTCACTGAAAAGGTAAACATACAACTTGATAGATGCTGTAATTACAGAAGTATCAATATTACTAGAACTGAACTGAACATATACTATATCTCCTCTTACCCTAGTATCTAGGTGTAGAATAGAATAGAATAGAATAGACTTTATTGATCCCACAGTGGGGAAATTCACTTGTCACAGCAGCACCAACACTCAAAGGGTAATTAGAAGAAAGATAAAAACAAGGGTACATGTATTTACACATAGGCAGTAATCTACTATTGTAATCTTAGATCACTAAAAAAACACAAATAAAAGATAAAAACAAACGTGGGTAAGTAAACATAATTTATAATGTAAGCAAAGGGTAGCGTGCATTAAATATTAACATAGATGTAATAAAAAAAAATAACCATTAGCCAGAAACTGTGGACTATTTCATACTTTTATGAAAATGTTTGCCTATAAGCCTTATTGTGAAATCATCCACAAAAAAGGTAATAACTTAGTTAATTTATAATATATATATAAATAAAAATATGGACAGTATAATAACTAAATCAGCAATTTAGACCATTTCTTTACTATTAGTTTATTAGCTCCTAGCTTAGACTACACGCGGTGATTAAACAGCGTCAACTCACTTTCAACATATCACAACTTACTCTCTGCTCGTGATCCCCTCCTCGATCCATCTTGGATTGCTATGAAACCCAATAGTATGATACCCTCCTCATGAAACTAGTCCAGGGGGCGGCGCTGTCTCAAAAACAGTCGAAGCCTGAAAGTGGAGTCGGCCTGAACTTGGAGTCGGCCTGAAAGTGGAGTCTCCGGGTCTGCAGCGATACCCTACTCGCGTTGTTGGCTAGCGATGTTGTCGGTTTATAATAACAGTTTATCCCCTAGCGATAAAACTAGTTATGCTGCAAAATTGACATTAGTCAATGGGACACGTCTTAACGATCCATATGCGTTACAGCCGGGTGAGTGGATCAACGACGAGAAAAAATGGCCCAAACCTCAGTGGCCGAACATCCACTCTTACCTGATTGACACGCCAAGCCTTTATTCCCGGGAGAGCCTTAAATCGTACAAAACCCTGGATGCTTACAGCTATGTAACGGACAACCATGTTCAGGACATACTATTGCACGATTATAAGATTGAAACCTTTGTGGCTATGAAGACTGAGGTGCTGCCGAGTCAAAGACAAGGGAAGAAGACCGAGATGTACAAAGTCTGGGTCATTGTAAACCAGAAAACAACTGCATTCTGACTGCAAACTGCACCTGCATGGCTGGGTATGTAATTTTTAATAATATAATGTTATAAATTAACATTAGCTGATTTCCATAAATAACATTCATTTTTATTTATTGTAAACAATTCACAACTGCTGCAGTTATTCAGTGGTGCATCAAGCATAACCTCCTAACCATTCAAGCAGATGTATCTAACACATCTTATTGCTAGAATTTAACAGCAATCTTTTTTTTGTCTCAGCTTGGGGTCATGCTGTAGCCATGCAGCTGCACTGATGCTTAAAGTCGAGCTATGGGTCAGGTATGGAAAAACGGAGCAGAGTTGCACCTCGGACAGACCAGTGGCTTCTCACATCCAGAAGAGAGGTGAAGCCAGCCAGATTGAGCCAAATCTGTGTCAGAAGACCAAAGTGGACAGACACGGGCTTCCAGCAACCAGCCAGAGGAAAGCGCCAAAACGACAATGTCAAAGGTATGACTTATGTTGAATTATATTCAGAAGTTACGTTGATCAGCTGTAATAACAGGGTATTTATAAATACTGACATTACTTTTCACATGCTTCAAATGCCACACACTAGGCAGGGAATGTGTAGTAAAAACAAGCTTGTTAATTGTTTTTCACATTTTAAAATTTGCAAATAATATGACCTTGTTACACAACAGTAATTTTTGGTATCCTACACTATTTGTATACACGTGTTAACATCTATTTCTTGCTCTATTTAGAGGTGACAGATGAAGACATAAAGAAACTAAAACTACTGGAACCCAAGGCAGCTGTGCTCACTAGTCTGGATTGTAGTGACACAGACTCTGCCTCGGAATCTGAACAAGAAAACCAAGACCCGCTGGAGCCACTGGCAGCTCTGTATGATGAGAACGTAAGAGGCCTGTCCTCATCTCAAATCAGAGAGAAGTGTAATGATACATTTTACAGACTGAGGAAAGAAATGACACAGGAAAGGTGTGCAAATCTGGAATGCATTACTAGGAATCAGGCCCAATCTCAAGCTTGGCAAACACACAGAATAGGGCGCATAACTAGCACCACCCTACATCCTGTGTGCACAGTTAGAGCTGACACAGCTAAAAATAACCTGGTAAAACAAATCATGCAGTATGACAACAAGGACTTGTCTGGTGTAAATGCAATAAAGTGGGGAAGAGAAAATGAGTCATGTGCCAGAAAATGCTACAGTACAGCTATGAAAACACTCCATCAAAACTTCACTGTGGCACTCTGCGGTCTTGTTGTTCATCCAGACCATCCACATCTTGGGGCATCACCTAATGGAGTGGCAGACTGCAGCTGCTGTGGTAGAGGAACTGTAGAGATAAAGTGCCCATACAAATAACGAGATGGCCTGACAGGAAGCAGTGAGGACAGAGATTTTTGCTTAGACCAGTCATTCCAACTCAAGAAACGACATGAGTATTACTATCAAGTGCAGCTTCACATGTTTGTATGTGGTGTCCAGTACTGTGACTTTGTGATTTGGACAAAGAGGGATAAGCTCATCACTCGTGTACCCAGAGATGAAGAAATGCTTCAGACAGCCCTCCCTCTTGCTGAACATTTCTTCAAAGAAAACATTCTGCCCGAGCTTCTAACACGCAGCATGGACCCCAATCAGCAAGCACCTAGAGCTTGCTCTCATTGTCAGAGGCCAGAGTTTGGGAAGATCACCACCTGTGCAAATTGCAATAAGCATTTCCACTACGAATGTGCCAAAGTTAAAAGAAAGGTTAAGGAATGGCATTGTGAGGATTGTAAAAAAAGAGAAGCCAAAAAGAAAGCACTTTGAAGCATTTATTGTAACTTCGTGATATTCACTGTAAATTTTGCACATAGGTTATTCAAATTACAGTGTGCACCTTACAAAATACATTTGTGTTGCTGATTGTGTTATTGATAAGTGATACTGTTTACCAGAGGTGGAAAGAGTACTAAAATATTCTACTCAAGTAAAACTATAATTACTTTAATGAATTTGTACTCAAGTACAGGTAAAATTACCTGTCTCAAAATCTACTCAAGTAAAAGTAAAAAGTAGCTCATTTCAAATGTACTCTGAGTAAAAATTACTTAGTTACTTTTTTGACTGTATGAGGACGGCCTCTTCTGAAAAAAAAGACAATAGGGTATATAAATCTCGAAGCTGTTTTTAATGAAAAGAACAAATATGCACATTAAAGTACAAAGGCAGATAAACTGCAAACCAGCAAATCAAATTAAGTTATGGTCACAGTCATAAGTCCTGACTGTCCCTGACCCCCCCCCCCCCCCCCCCCCCCCCCC
>SSNS01000611.1:256207-295357 GCA_006937985.1 Aphyosemion australe
CACCCACCCATCCATCCATCCATCCACCCACCCATCCATCCATCCATCCATCCATCCGAACTACTAATTGCTCACAGCAGTTGTCGAAAAAGTGGCCAAGGACACCTGGGGCATGTCTCCAGTCCATCACAGGGACACACAGAGACAACCACTCACATAGGGACAATTTAGAGTCCCCAGACATGCATGTTTTTAGTCTTATTCCATTTATACCTGTAGATTTTTTTCTTGATGACCCCACTGTTTTGTTTTGCCTGTTTGTTGTGAACTGTTGTCCCTCCATTCCCCCTCCCTCTATTTCCCTGTTTGTGTTGTTTTATCCTGTCTATCCACTCTGGTGTGTAAGCAAATATGGTCTAACATGCTACAAACATAATAAAGGCTATGGCGCAACAGGAGGAATATCCCACATCCGTCTTGTTGTAGAGTAAAACTGCCTCTGGCAAGTTATAGCACCCAAATCAACCATTCTGTCTGCTTCAGGACAGGACAGGTAACAAAAAACACGTTTTCCATCATTTCCTTCCACTAATAATAAGTTTGGTGTGTACCTATGTGCTCCTTCAGTCACGGATATGTAAACGTCAACGTCATACTTTTCAGGGAGATGTTCTTCAATCTGGTCCATGTCTGCTGCTAGATATCTTTGGCACTTATTTTATTTTTTTGACAGGGGGATGGCGGTGTTGTTGAAGAATTTAAAGGGAGTTACATCCTGACCAATCATAGGCTTGTGTTTTTCGCAGCTTTTGATAAATATTAAAGAAATTGGGCTAGTCTCTTTCGACCACTGCAGGCCTGCTGCAGAGCCCTAGCATCAGCGCATAATGGCGTTGCATGTCTCAGTACCCACGCAGATGGAGAAGTATAAATCAGGCATAACTCGATGCAAAAAGGCTGCAGCTGGGATTCAAACAGACAACCTTCTTGCAGCTAGGCAACTGTGCTACCCACTGCCCCACCGTGCAGGTCATTTATGATTTTCAAACATGTTAATTTAATTTTAGTTGTTTCCTTTGTTCTAATTTCTAGTTTGCCATGAAGCCTAATTACCTACACATCTGGCCACGAAACACATTTATGATGATCGCCTTGCCCAACCTGGTGAGTGTGAAATCTTTATTAGCACATGGAGTTCTTCATACTCTGAATTAAACAATGCTGACTTTGTTTTTTTAGAATATTTATTGTCCCTCTGAGGGGCAGCGTTAATTTTGACAAAACATTTTAATTTAGTTTCAGTCTTACTCTTCATCAAAATTCTTTGATTTTTAGTCACAATTTAGTTGTCCAATTAATTTTGATTTTAGTCTTATTTTAGTTGATTAAATTTGAAAAAGGAGGGATGTGAATCTTACAACAACTCATGATTCAATTTGATTCCGAATCTCGTGGTGATTATTTGATTCAGAACTGATTCCCAATCAATTCTCTTAGTAATAAAGTGTCAACTAGAGTGTAGACTAGAATGTTTGTGTAAATGTGTGTGTGTGTGTTTTGAAGAAGCATGTATTCACATAAACCAGTAACATTTATCATTAAACATGAAGACTAACAGGCACTAATTAGTTTTAACAAGCCTTAATTATGCATGTTGCAGTCGACATGAAATAACAAAAACTAAACAGGATACCACCATTTAAAAATTATGAAATATCATGTAACTTACTTCTTGACTCATAAAATGCATCGAGAATAATAATAAAGGTAAGTCTGTCGTATTTCAGCAGATTGCAGCATAAGAACAAACACACAGCTAGCACCAGCTCCAGTGATGATGCTTCAGGGACAATATATATATATATATATATATATATATATATATATATATATATATATATATATATATATATATATAGATACATACACACTGCTGACAAAAATTACTGGTTTAACATGTGGAGGTCATTTCAAGTTTCTCCCTCTTGATCTTTTTTGGCTGGTTTTCCACTCGTGCTAGTTTTGGCTTGAGTAATTATCTCTACTGGCAGCATGAGGCGATTCCTTAACCCTACAGAAGTTGCACAGGTTGTCCAACTTCTCCAGGATGGCACATCCACACGTGCTGCAGCAAGAAGGTTTAATGTGTCTCCCAGCACAATCTACAGAACATGGAGGAGATTTCAGGAGACTGGCGGTTATTCTCGGAGAGCTGGACAGGGCCGTAGAAGGTCCACAACCCATCAGCAGGACCGATACCTGCTCCTTTGTGCAACATTATGTTTCGGTCCATTAGGCGGTGCCAGGTTGCTCCTCAGACTGTACAAGAGCTCAGGGATGCCCTCACACAGATCTGGGAGGAAATGCCACAAAACACCATCCGTTGTCTCATTAGGAGCATGCTCCGACGTTGTCAAGCATGCACACAAGCTCGTGGGGGCCACACAAGATACTGAAAAGCATTTTGAGTTGCAGAAATGAAGTTTTTGAAATAATGGACTAGCCTGCCACATCTTCATTTCACTCTGATTTTAGGGTGTCTACACAATTGAGCCCTCTGTAGGCTGAAAACTTTTATTTCCATTAAAAGACTTGGCATCCTTTTGTTCCTAAGACATTGCCCTGTTGTTATTTGTATAGATATCCAACTTCATATTGAGATCTGATGTATCTAATGTGTTTCTTTAAAGTGTTCCTTTAATTTTTGTGAGCAGTGTATATATAATAAAAAATTCCCATCTCACCCTCCGCGGGTGGTCTCATCCTTCCAAGCTCGAGTCCTCTACCAGAGGCCTGGGAGCTTGAGGGTTCTTCAATATCTTAGCTGTTCCTAGAACTGCACTTTTCTGGACTTACGGCTGCTGCACACTGAAAGCATCAGCTGAGCGGAACGGCAGTGGAACGGTTTACTTGCGATTTTCGGTGCTTGCCAGTGCACACCAGGAGAATCTCAGACGCGGAGATGCTTCACTGCCGTGCTCCTCGTTGGACTCGCGAGATCACAAAATCCCTCAAGACTTCCACCATCCTCCTCACTTGACTTGCGAGATCACAAGATACCTCAAGACTTCAAAGGTCACGGTTTGTTTATGTCATTCGCCAATAAACCAAAAAGAAGGAAATCACGTTTGACATCGCTGTTTGATGTCATATATAATGTTGTTCGGCACTTTGCCCAAGTCCGGGTGCCGTCGGTGTAACAACTTCAGGTTGAAGCTCTGCTGACAAACCACTTTTTTTGACAAACACGGTAAACTGAAGTTCCTCCAGAGCGTCACAGAAAACGACTCAGTTGACAGTTTTAAGGTATCTGATTTTTTATTTTATAACTTTTACGCTCGCATTTTTTTCTCTTCTTTTAAACGTGAATATCTACCCCGTCGTTCCACGTCTGTTCCCTTGCTAGAAAAAAATTGAAGTAACGATATTCGCGATGTGATGCACTCATATGCCAGGAGATCCATGGAGCCAACTTTTTCCGATAACAAACCGGCTCTCACCCCACTCCCTGAAACTCCTGACAATCGTCCGACTAAGAAGTCAAAACCAAACATTAAAACCCCTGAAGCTCTGCCAGCTATGATGTCTGTGATGTTACGTATTGAAAAGATGCAGGAGGAAAGCCTAGGCAGATTGGTGCACGTGGAGTCAGCTGTTAAAGAGAACAGTATTTCTGTCAAGAGCTTGGTTAATGCCATGGAATTGTTGGCTGGACATCTGAGTAGTGTGGTGGAAAAGGTGGAATCTATTGATTCCAGAGTTGTTGCTTTGGAAAAAGAGAATGCCGTCCTCCGTGAGAGGGTTGAAGAGATCGATACTTATAAAAGGAGATGGAATCTCAGAGTGGCTGGAGTGGAGGAGCGCAGCGGTGAAAATGTAAAGCAGCTGATTGTTGACCTCTTCAGTGAAGTTTCCCCAGACATCGCAGACAAGCTCTCTATAGGCTCTTTTATAAGACACACCATGCCGGCAAATCAGCGCACTATTACCGCAACGTGTTTCTTATGAACGCGCCATGGCGGCATCACGTTGCGGGAATTTTGCGGCATTCGTGCCGCCACGCTTGGTAGTAATATTGCGGTAATATTGCGGCTTTGCTGGTCTTATAAACGCACATTAAGCTTTGGCGCAAAAGAGGGTGGTATCATGACCATGTGATGAATCAATGCTGCGCTCCGGCCGGGAACTTTATTAAAAATGAAAGTAAACACACGCTTAAGTTTCACGTTTGTAAACAGAACCAGCTGAGATGATTAACTGGACCGATGCGGAGCTCCGGGAGCTTCTCTCCATTAGATCTGCAGCTCAGATCATCTGACAGCTCACAGGGATGGTGGATGACACACACCTGTAGCTGGTTGTTAAAATAAAAACTTAAGGAGCGCTGCTTCGATCACAATAAAAAGCAAGTTATGTCCAAGATACACGGAAGTCCGCGACAGTGCAGAGACCGCCCCCATACCTCCTTTTTGCTGCCATCGCGTAATCTTTTATAAAACGGACATGATTGCGCATCATTACCGCCACGGTCTGAGCTCTTATAATCGACCTAACGCTTCCTGATGCCGCATCGGCGTTGCGGCAAATTGGTGGCATTGTTTTATAAAAGAGGCTTTAGTCTGTGGACATCGCTCATAGACTGGGTCCACGGTCGGATAAAGAAAAATCCCTTCGTCGCATCATCGTACAGTTAATCTCTCGATCACACCGAGACAGAATCTGGATGGATGCTCGAAATTCTGCCGTGCTCAAGCAGAAGAAAATCCAGATCTTGGAAGACCTGTCTCAGAGCGTGAAGGAAGCAAGGAACAAGCTGTGGCCCCTGGTGGAGCAGGCCAGGAAGGACGGGAAAAGAGCAGGCTTCCAAGGAGCCTTTGCTATTATTGCTGGCAAACGAATACCTCTTAATAATATGTGAGTATCGCTTTGAGAGCTGGATATTTTGCTGTTGCACTTTATTTTGAAACACAATTCTGGACTAAGGCAAAAACTGAAAACAAATTTAGCTGTAATTGGGAATTATGTAAATTTGAAATAGGTAAATCTTTCAGGCAATTTGGCAGTAATCTGGCAAAAGCTAGACAGGCAGAAGAGGATGACACACTCTTTAAACTTTCTTCTTTGTCACAACAAACAGTTTTTTTCAGACACTGAAAGATGTGAATATCATAGTCTTCAAGATAAGTTAGATGAAATTTACAAATTGAGGGCTCAGGGTGCTTTTGTAAGATCTCGCAGTAAATGGATAGAGGAAGGGGAACAAAATTCTTCCTACTTTTTTAACTTGGAGCGATTTTGTTTAAAAATCAGATTGAACAACAAAAAAATTGGAAATGAGATAACAAATGACCCTCGAAAGATTTCAGAATACTGTTCAAAATTTTATGAAAATATTTATAAAACTTCTTACTGTGATGATTCTGCTTCCTTTTTCTTGGACTCTATTCTTTATTGGAACACTTTAAGTAATGATCAAAGTGCTTTGTGTGAGGCCTCTTTCACTTATGAAGTTTCTCAGACTATTTCTCACTTGAAAAGTAATAAGTCTCCAAGAAATGACGGCCTGACAGCAGAATTTTTCACAATGTTTTCTGAACAGTTATCTCCTTTCCTAAGTGAAGTGTTTAAAGAAAGCATTGATATTCAATCTCTTCCTGCCTCAATGACTCATGGCATAATTTCTTTGATTCCAAAGCCCAAAAAGGATCTTTTATCTCGTTAACTGGCGCCCCATAACTTTACTGAATATTGATTATAAGATTTTAGCTTTGCTTTTTGCCAACAGAATAAAAGGTATTTTACCTTCAATCATAGATGAAACACAATATGGCTTTACGAAAAAACGACATATTGTAAACAATATTAGATTAGTCCTGAACCTCCTTGACTACAGTGAGCTCACTGACACAGATAGCTTCATTATGTTTCTCGACTTTCAAAGGACTTTTGACTCTGTGGAACATAATTTTATCTATAGGGTTCTAGAAAATTGTGGGTTTGGTCCATACTTTTGTAATACAATCAAAACTCTATATAATAACAATAACAGCTCCATCAAACTCAAATTTGGTACCTCACAAAGGTTTATGTTATCTCGAGGCATCAGACAGGGATGCCCAATATCCCCTTATTTATTTCTGATTGTAGTTCAGTTTCTTGCCACTCACATTTCACAGAGCCCTTTGAATGGGATTGAAGTTGCTGGAAAACATATTGTTATCAGTCAGCTGGCTGACAATACCACCTTGTTTTTGAAAGATGCCTCTCAATTATCGGTTGCTCTAGACTTAATCAGCTCTTTCTCTAAAGCACCAGGCCTCCATCTTAATTTAAACAAGTGTGAATTATTATCCATTAAAAATTAACGGCTGTCTCTGTGATATTCAAGTTAAGAAACAGGTATCTTATCTCTGTACTATTATAACTAAAGACCCCACTTTAAGATGCCCAACTAATTTTTCCTCTACAGTTGAGAAAACACAAAGAAAATTGAACTCTTGGCTTCAAAGAGATTTATCACTGAAGGGAAGAATCCTTCTCTCTAAGGCTGAGGGTCTGTCCAGGCTCTCATATGCTGCTCAATCTCTGTATGTTGATAACAGCACTCAAAGTATTGATAGAATGTTACTGAACTTTGTTTGGAAAAGGAAAGTTCACTATATTAAAAAATCAGTTTTAATCAGTTCCGCAAGTCATGGTGGTTTAAATTTGATAGACTTCTCAACCCTCAATAACACTTTGAAAATCCATCCATCCATCCATCCATTTTCTCCCGCTTATCCGGAGTCGGGTCGCGGGGGCAGCAGCTTAAGGAGGGAAGCCCAGAACTCCCTCTCCCCAGCCACTTGGGCCAGCTCCTCCGGGGGAATCCCAAGGCGTTCCCAGGCCAGCCGAGAGACATAATCTCTCCAGCGTGTCCTGGGTCTTCCTTTGGGTCTCCTCCCGGTTGGACGTGCCCGGAAAACCTCACCAGGGAGGCGTCCAGGAGGCATCCTAATCAGATGCCCGAGCCACCTCAACTGGCTCCTCTCGATGTGGAGGAGCAGCGGGTCTACTCCGAGCCCCTCCCGGATGACCGAGCTCCTCACCCTATCTCTAAGGGAGAGCCCAGCCACCCTGCGAAGAAAACTCATTTCGGCCGCTTGTATCCGCGATCTCGTTCTTTCGGTCACTACCCAAAGCTCGTGACCATAGGTGAGGGTAGGAAAGTAGATCGACCGGTAAATCGAGAGATTCGTCTTCCGGCTCAGCTCTCTCTTCACCACGACAGACCGGTACAACGCCCCCATCACTGCAGATGCAGCACCAATCCGCCTGTCGATCTCACGCTCCACCCTTCCCTCACTCGTGAACAAGACCCCGAGATACTTAAACTCCTCCACTTGGGGCAGGACCTCGTCCCTGACCTGGAGAAGGCATTCTACCCTTTTCCGACTCAAGACCATGGTCTCGGATTTAGAGGAGCTGATTCTCATCCCAGCTGCTTCACACCCGGCTGCGAACTGCTCCAGCGAAAGCCGGAGATCACGTTCTGACGAAGCCAACAGGACCACATCATCTGCAAAAAGCAGAGACCTGATCCTTAGGCCACCAAAACGGATCCCCTCACCACCTTGGCTGCACCTAGAAATTCTGTCCATAAAAGTTATGAACAGAATCGGTGACAAAGGGCAGCCTTGGCGGAGTCCAACTCTCACCGGAAACGAGCCCGACTTACTGCCGGCAATGCGGACCAAGCTCTGACACTGGTCGTACAGGGACCTAACAGCCCGTATCAAGGGGCCTGGTACCCCATACTCCCAGAGTACCCCCCACAGGGCCCCCCGAGGGACGCGGTCGAACGCCTTCTCCAAATCCACAAAACACATGTAGATTGGTTGGGCGAACTCCCACGCACCCTCCAGGACCCCCCCAAGGGTATAGAGCTGGTCCAGTGTTCCACGGCCAGGACGAAAACCACATTGCTCCTCCTGAATCCGAGGTTCGACTATCCGACGGACCCTCCTCTCCAGAACCCCTGAATAGACCTTACCAGGGAGGCTCAGGAGTGTGATCCCCCTGTAGTTGGAACACACCCTGCGGTCCCCCTTTTTAAATAGGGGGACCACCACCCCGGTCTGCCAATCCAGTGGAACTGCCCCCGATGTCCACGCGATATTGCAGAGCCGCGTCAACCAACACAGCCCCACAGCATCCAGAGCCTTAAGGAAATCCGGGCGGATCTCATCCACCCCCGGAGCCTTGCCACCGAGGAGTTTTTTGACCACCTCAGTGACCTCAGCTCCAGAGATTGGAGAGCCCAACCCAAAATCCCCAGACTCTGCTTCCATCCTGGAAGACGTGCCGGTGGGATTGAGGAGGTCTTCGAAGTACTCGGCCCACCGATTCACAACGTCCCGAGTCGAGGTCAGCAGCACACCCTCCCCACTGTAAACAGTGTTGGTAGTGCACTGCTTTCCCCTCCTGAGACGCCGGATGGTGGACCAGAATCTCCTCGAAGCCGTACGGAAGTCTTGTTCCATGGTCTCACCGAACTCCTCCCATGCCCGGGTTTTTGCCTCTGCGACCACCCGAGCCGCATTCCGCTTGGACTGCCGGTACCTATCAGCTGCCTCCGGAGTCCCACAGGCCAAAAAGACCTGATAGGACTCTTTCTTCAGCTTGACAGCATCCCTAACCGCCGGTGTCCACCAGCGGGTTCGGGGATTGCCGCCACGACAGGCACCGGCCACCCTGCGGCCACAGCTACGGTCAGCCGCCTCGACAATGGAGTCACGGAACATCGTCCATTCGGACTCAATGTCCCCCGCCTCCCCCGAGACGTGTTCGAAGTTCTGTTGGAGGTGGGAATTGAAGCTCCTTCTGACGGGAGACTCTGCCAGACGTTCCCAGCAGACCCTCACAACACATTTGGGTCTGCCAGGTCTGACCGGCATCCTCCCCCACCATCGAAGCCAACTCACCACCAGGTAGTGGTCAGTTGACAGCTCCGCCCCTCTCTTTACCCGAGTGTCCAAGACATGCGGCCGCAGATCACATGAAACGACAACAAAATCGATCATCGACCTGCGGCCTAAGGTGTCCTGGTGCCAAGAGCACATATGGACACCTTTATGCTTGAACATGGTGTTTGTTATGGACAATCCATGACGAGCACAGAAGTCCAATAACAGAACACCACTCGGGTTCAGATCAGGGGGGCCGTTCCTCCCAACCACACCTCTCCAGGTCTCACTGTCGTTGCCCACGTGAGCATTGAAGTCCCCCAGCAGAACGAGGGAGTCACCCGAAGGAGCGCTTTCCAGCACCCCCTCCAGGGACTCCAAAATGGGTGGGTAGTCTGAGCTGCAGTTTGGTGCATAAGCACAAACCACAGTCAGGACCCGTCCCCCCACCTGAAGACGGAGGGAGGCTACCCTCTCGCTCACCGGGGTAAACCCCAACGTACAGGCACCAAGATGGGGGGCAAGAAGTATGCCCACCCCTGCTCGGCGCCTCTCAGTGGGAGCAACTCCAGAGTGGTAGAGAGTCCAACCCCTCTCGAGGAAACTGGTTCCAGAGCCAGAGCCATGCGTTGAGGTGAGTCCAACTATATCTAGTCGGAACCTCTCAACCTCACACACCAACTCCGGCTCTTTCCCCACCAGAGAGGTGACATTCCACGTACCAAGAGCTAGCTTCTGTAGCCGAGGATCAGACCGCCAAGGTCCCTGCCTTCGGCTACCGCCCTTTACACATCGCATCCGACCCCTTTGGCCCCTCCCACGGGTGGTGGGCCCATGGGAAGGGGGACACACGTCTCCTCTTCGGGCTATGCCCGGCCGGGCTCCATGGGTGAAAGCCCGGCCACCAGGCGCTCGCCAGCGTGCCCCAACTCCAGGCCTGGCTCCAGAGGGGGGCCCCGGTGACCCGCGTCCGGGCGAGGGAACACTGGTTCCATTTATTTTATTCATCATAAGGGGTCTTTGGGCTGCACTTTGTCTGATCCCTCACCTAGGACCTCTTTGCCATGGGTGACCCTACCAGAGGCATAAAGCCTCAGACAACTTAGCTCCTAGGATCATTGGGACACTCAAACCCCTCCACCACGATAAGGTGGCAGCCCAGGGAGAGGAGCTGTGTAACTTGCAGATGCAAATCAGATTCACCATTATACGCTGGGAGATGGTCGGACTCTCCCCGAATGTCCATCGGGTTACAATAAAGAGTATGTAATAAAGAGTGGAAGTGGATTGCAACTAGGTGGTCTATTGGCTCGTTCTTTGTTCGGTCAGAAGATTCAACGAACCGGAGGGTGGGAAACGGAAGTCAAATGCAGAGAAGCTCAGGCGGTCCAAAGTGAGAACACCGGCCCGTTCCAGCAGCACCAGTCGGGGCCGAGAGGAGTGACATCAGACGGACTTCATGATCCATCATATCCTTTGAGCAAAATAAATCAGGAAGGGGAACAACACGCATTTTTTCCCACGACACATTATGTACAAAATTACAGAAGGCAGTTGCAGTTACGTATATGCCGATCCAGAGCATCCCAAACATGCTCAATGAGTGACATATCTGGTGATTTTGCTGGCCATGTAAGAACTGGGATGATTTCAGCTTCCAGGAATTGTGTACAGATCTTTGAAATATGGGGCCGTGCATTATCATGCTGCAACATGAGGTGATGGTCATGGATGAATGGCACAACAATGGGCCTCAGGATCTCGTCACGGTCCCTCTGTGCATTCAAAATGCCATCAATGAAATGCACCTGTGTTTGTTGTCCATAACATACGCCTGCCCATACCAGTAGCCCACCGCCACCATGGGCCACTTGTTCCACAATGTTGACATCAGCAAAACGCTCACCCACATGACGTCACACACACAGTCTGCCATCTGCCCTAAACAGTGAAAACCGGACTCATCTGTGAACAGAATGACTCTCCAACATGCCAAATGCCATCAAATGTGAGTGTTTTCCCACTCACGTTGGTTACGACGACGAACTGCAGCCAGGTCCAGAACCCGATGAGGACGAGCATGCAGATGAGCTTCCCTGAGATGGTTTCTGACAATTTGTGCATTAATCCTTTGGTTATGCAAACCGATTGTTGCTGCAGCTGCCCAGGTGACTGGTCTCAGGCGATCCTGGAGGTGAACATGCTGGATGTGAAAGTCCTGGGCTGGTGTGGTCATACGCGGTCTTCGGTTGTGAGGCCGGTTGGATGTACTGCCAAATTGTCTGAAACGCCTTTAGAGATGGCTTATGGTAGAGAAATGAACATTAATTTCACAGGCAACAGCTCTGGTAGACATCCCTGCAGTCAGCATGCCAATTGCACGCTCCCTCAAAGGTTGCGACATCTGTAGCATTGTGCTGTTTAATGAAACTGCACATTTCAGTGTGGCCTTTTATTGTGGGCAGTCTAATGCACACCTGTACATTATTCATGCTGTCTAATCAGCCCCTTGATATGCCACAGCTGTGAGGTGGGATGGATTATCTTGGTAAAAGAAAAGTGCTCACTAACACACATGTAGACAGATTTCACAACAATATGTGAGAGTAATGTGTGTTTTGTGCATGTGGACAAAGTTTCAGATGTTTGAGTTCAGCCCATGAAAAATGGGAGCAAAAACAAAAGTGTTGCATTTATATTTTTATTCAGAGTACTTTCATTGCTACTACCACACCAAACATTAGCTGAATATCGGTAACACTGACTGAATGTGTAAGCATGTCTATGAGGGATAAGGTATAATGTTATTATAACACATACAGTACAGGCCAAAAGTTTGGACACATCTTCTCATTCAATGTGTGTTCTTTATTTTCATGACCATTTACATTGGTAGATTCTCACTGAAGGCATCAAAACTATGAATGAACACATGTAGAGTTATGTACATCTTTTATATTCTACTTACTTCTAAATAGCCACCCTTTGCTCTGATTACTGCTTTGCACACTCTTGGCATTCTCTCCATAAGCATCAAGAAATGGTTTTCCAACAGTCTTGAAGGAGTCAGTCACTGGACAGTCAGGTCCGGTGACTGTGGAGGACAGGTCATCTGCTGCAGCATTCCATCACTCTCCTTCTTGGTCAAATAGCCCTTATGCCTTCAGTGAGAATCTACCAATGTCAATGGTCATGAAAATAAAGAAAACACATTGAATGAGAAGGTGTGTCCAAACATTTGGCCTGTATTGAATATAATAATCCAATTTATTTTATGGAGTAATTTTTATAACAATACAATGATAATAAAGAAATAAAACTGGCCCTCACCATTTGTAGATCCTCTACTAGGGGGCAGCAAATATGTGTAGGAGTGGGTAAAGCAGGTTTCTGATGAAGGTACTAGTCCTGATGCTCTGTATGGAGGCTTTAAGGCACAAATGCTTCGATGTTAATTTGTGACTTATCTGTGAGGGGTTAAAAGCCTGCATGGAGATACAGAAATAAGCCTCTAAAGTCAAAGATTCCTGGATATTTCTTCAGACAGTAAATATTTCAGCAAGTACAGCTCTAGTATTGCTGTATTCACATGCGCGAGTGTGCGTGTAAAGAAAAACAAACCGCTCATACATTTTGTACTAGATATATCTCCTTTAAATTGTGCTCTAGCTTTAAAACCACAGGCTGAGCTTGTGCTCTCATTTGTGATGAACCTCAGTGAGAAATGTTTTTTAAAGCCAGCATCACAGTTTTCGCCATTTGTTTTCCAACTTAGGACAAGACGTTCACCTGTACGCTCTTCATGCCCTTTGAAGACTTTGAGAAGTTCACCACAGGAGACAAAGTCATTGAGTTTTTCCAGAATTACTTTCCTGATGCCATCCCACTAATTGGAGTGTGAGTGACCTTCTGCCTCCTGTTGCACATCTTGTTTCCTCTCTATATCCCCTCTGCATTTATCTCATCATCAAACCTCCACAGCCCCTTTCAGAAACACCATAAGATCACCCCATTGGCTGCATCCTCTGCTGTGTTCTCTCAAGTCTGAAATTGCAGACTTGCATTCAAATGGATTTCTTCAGAAAGGTTTAATTTGAGCTGACTATGTTGCAGGTGACAGAGATTAAGGATACATTATCCTGTGTGCTTTAGCATTAACAGTAAAAAAACAAACAAAACAAAACAAAGCAGGGCAGACAGAACAAAAGTTTTTTTACTGTAGCTACTTGGATATGACAGATGCTGTTTTGGGCAGTAAATATTGGATCAGTTGCTCTTTCTAAGTTAACAGCTGTTTTGTGTCTGTTTGCCCTTTGCAGTGATGCCCTCAAGAAAGATTTTTTTCGACTGCCTGCACAGGCCATGGTGTCTGTTAAATGCTCTCCATATCACGTTGATGACAAATGCGTCCTTATGGGAGATGCAGCCCATGCTGTAGTGCCTTTCTATGGGCAGGGCATGAATGCTGTAAGTAAAATAAAACTGAACTGAATCCCATGTTGACTCATTTTTAAGGAAAGATTCCTAAGACATACATAAAACTCACCACATTTAACATTTCACTGCTTCATTTCATCAAGTCAAAAAGCCAAATTATATTGTTGACATTAAATACCTACCTAAATATAAATCTAAAATAAAATCAACATGTTAATATATGAATAAGAAAGATTAACGGGCAAATTTATACTGTAGTTAAACGGATGTCCATCCATCCATCCATTTTCTTCCGCTTATCTGGAGTCGGGTCACGGGGGCAGCAGCTTAAGGAGGGAAGCCCAGACTTCCCTCTCCCCAGCCACTTGGGCCAGCTCCTCCGGGGGAATCCCAAGGCGTTCCCTGGCCAGCTGAGAGACATAATCTCTCCAGCGTGTCCTGGGTCTTCCTTTTTGTCTCCTCCCGGTTGAATGTGCCCGGAAAAGCTCACCAGGGAGGCGTGCAGGAGGCATCCTAATCAGATGCCCAAGCTACCTCAACTGGCTCCTCTCGATGTGAAGGAGCAGCGGGTCTACTCCGAGCCCCGGATGACCGAGCTTCTCACCCTATCTCTAAGGGAGAGTCCAGCCACCCTGTGAAGAAAACTCATTTCGGCCGCTTGTATCCGCAATCTTGTTCTTTCGGTCACTACCCAAAGCTTGTGACCGTAGGTGAGGGTAGGAACGTAGATCGACCGGTAAATCGAGAGCTTCGCCTTTGGGCTCAGCTCTCTCTTCACCACGTCATACCAGTACAACGCCCCATCACTGCAGATGCAGCACCAATCCGCCTATTGATCTCACGCTCCACCCTTCCCTCACTCGTGAACAAGACCCCAAGATACTTGAACTCCTCCACTTGGGGCAGGACCTCGTCCCTGACCTGGAGAAGGCATTCTACCCTTTTCCAACTCAAGACCATAGTCTCGGATTTAGAGGAGCTTATTCTCATCCCAGCTGCTTCACACCCAGATGCGAACTGCTCCAGCGAAAGCCGGAGATCACGTTCTGACGAAGCCAACAGGACCACATCATCTGCAAAAAATAGAGACCTGATCCTTAGGCCACCAAAACGGATCCCCTCACCACCTTGGCTGCACCTAGAAATCCTGTCCATAAAAGTTAAGAACAGAATCGGTGACAAAGGGCAGCCTTGGCGGAGTCCAACTCTCACCGGAAATGAGCCCGACTTACTACCGGCAATAAGAACCAAGCTCTGACACTGGTCGTATAGGGACCTAACAGCCCGTATCAAGGGGCCTGGTACCCCATACTCCCAGAGTACCCCCCACAGGGCCCCCCGAGGGACGCGGTCGAACGCCTTATCCAAATCCACAAAACACATGTAAATTGGTTGGGCGAACTCCCACGCACCCTCCAGGACCCCCCCAAGGGTATATAGCTGGTCCAGTGTTCCACGGCCAGGACGAAAACCACATTGCTCGTCCTGAATCCGAGGTTCGACTATCCGATGGACCCTCCTCTCCAGAACTCCTGAATAGACCTTACCAAAGACGCTCAGGGGTGTGATCCCCCTGTAGTTGGAACACACCCTGCGGTCCCCCTTTTTAAATAGGGGGCCCACCACCCCGGTCTGCCAATCCAGTGGAACTGCCCCCGATGTCCACGCGATATTGCAGAGCCGCGTCAACCAACACAGCCCCACAGCATCCAGAGCCTTAAGGAAATCCGGGCGGATCTCATCCACCCCCGGAGCCTTGCCACCGAGGAGTTTTTTGACCACCTCAGTGACCTCTGCTCCAGAGATTGGAGAGCCCAACCCAAAATCCTCAGACTCTGCTTCCATCCTAGATGTGTCCTACCAAAATAAAACCTGCCTGCCTGCCTGCTTAACTACCTACCTAGTGGGCCATGGTGGCAGAGGAGTTAAGTGCGCACCCTGCAATTGGAAGGTTGCAGGTTCAACCCACATTGCCTAGTGGTGGTGGTCGGAGGGACCGGTGGTGCCAGTGCACGGCAGCCTCGCCTCAGTCAGCGCGCGCCTGGGCAGCTGTAGCTATGATGTAGCTCATCATCATCAGCATGTGAATGTATGGGTGAATGTTGTAAAGCGCCTCTAGAAGGCACTATATAAAATACAGGCCATTTACCATTTACCTTCCTACCTAATTACCCCCTACATACCAACTTACCTTCCTACCTACCTAACCAATTACCCACCTACTTACCGACTGACCTACCTACCTATCCACTCACCCACCCTCCTTCCTACCTACAATGTTCATTATAGAAAGTTCAAATAATCTGTAAATTATTACAATAGAATTGCAAATATTTAGATTAATTTTGATGTTTTGATGTGATTCTAAACATTTTAGATCTTTATTCATTACAATTTTATTGTAACTATTTTTAATTGATTTTTTACATTAAATGTGAAAAACATAACTGTTTATTTTTGAATGCATTACTTCACAACATAACCCCTCAACTATTTCATTCATTCATTCATTCATTCATATTTCATAGGGCTTTGAGGATTGCATTGTCTTTGATGAAATACTGGATCAGTTTAATGAAGATTTTTGTGAGTAAAATGTAAAAAATAAAAACAATGCTGAAGCAGAGAAAGTGCTGATGATACAAAAGCTTTTTTTTTCCCTGCCCAGGTGCTGTGCTGCCTGAGTTTTCCAGAGTGCGGGTTCCAGATGACCATGCCATTGCAGACCTGGCCATGTACAACTATGTTGAGGTGATTTAGATTGTATGTAATTAACCATGAAATGTAAAGCGGACAACAGCATAAAGGTCTATAAATAAACCACTGAGAAATCTTTTGAGATTGAAATCTTTTGGTTGGTAGCAATATACTAGCTGTTAGCTTTTCAATACACATAAACACCATTCAGAAAGTTCTCTACAGGATGAGATTGTAATTATTTATACAATTTTCCACAGAAATGCACTTCAGAATTGCTGAAATAATCATGTCTTTGTGTAATTTTGCTACTAATAAAAGAATATAACATTTTAAAGGAAATATAAAAGACTTATTAACTGCTGGCTTGTTGGGACCTCTCACAATATTCTTTGTTGTGATTTTAGTGGTTTCAGGTGAGCTGCAGCATGGTGGGTGAGGCAGTTTTGTTTTGTTGGGGGCTTAAACAATGACTCGTCTTTGAACTGAAGGAAATAAGATGCTGGATGGTTGATGAAATACTGTTTTTAATCAAACCATCAATGTTTTACCACAGAAGTTAACAGAACATTGCCTAAACTCATCTTTATAGAACACAAGAACTATTGTGTTTTCAGTTATTGAAACCAGATAACCACATTTTCAAACTGGTTACAGATAATTCCAGGGTTTTTCCTACATACAAAACACTGACATTTCTGTGTTATCCCTAAACTACAAAATATGCTGCTCTCCATTCCTCTGGCAGATTTCTGCAGTGGTCTGAAACATAAAAGCCACTAACCCCCAAATTCCACTATCTCCGCTCCGGCACGAACTCCGCAGCAAAAACAGTTCTTTTGTAGTCAATCAGAGCTGTTCCACTACTGCGGCCATCCGGCAAAAATAGGATCGATTCTATTTTTGCCGGACGCCGGAGAACCTCCGCAGTCAATCTACAGAAATCACAACCGCCCAACAGAAAAGTGAGCAAGCACAACTTCCGTTAGTTCACAATAAATCTATAAACAAAAGCGTTTTTTGTTTCATATGCACAGGTATTTTTATCTAATGACTATTACATGTATACACATATGTCTCAAAACATTTTTTACGTGTTTACACATTTGAAGACCGTGTTAAAACTATTTTAATCACAGAATGATTTGTTTGGATCTAACTTCCGCATTTATTGCTCGGACTGTATCGCGAGATTTCGAAATTCCCGCGCATGCCTGTTTGCGCACCTCAGGTCTCCGCACCGGGGCGGAGCCGTTGTAGAGCGGGTATAGTGTGAATTGAGTTAGGAAGCGAGCGGCGGCGGAAAGCGGGGGTGGAGCGGAGCGGGGATAGTGGAATTTGGGGGTAAGAGGTTTTCAGTTTGGCTCTCAAACAGAAGTGACAGAAGACCTGAAAGGCTGCAGTGAGAGCAGGGCAGATAATTCCAAAGAGGCAAGTTTTTGTTTACAATATAGCATGCAGGGTTGTCAAGTCGGTGCTAGTGAATGCTTCTATGCCGGCATTTGTAATTCGACACCAGCCAGTGAAAATCTCCAGATTTGTGAATAGTATGTTAGCCAGAAAAAGGAGCAGCCAAAAGTTATTTCTTGTACCCCTAAGAAGCCACAGCATCTTTTTTACTCTAATATTGGGGTAAGGAATGCTAGAGGCTAACATTGAGCTAACAATGCTAAAAGTGAATTAAAAACAGTCAGCTCTAAAAATATCTCAAGCTACTGTTTCAGTTACTAACATATCAATGTATGTATGTATGTACTTATCAACTTACTGTGTAGCTTCGCTCAACATCTAGAACACGTGTCAGACTCAAGGTGCGCAGGCCAGATGTGGCCTGCCACTTCATTTTATGTGGCCTGCGAGCTTTAAGCCATTACTTGTCTTAAAATAGGTCTATGCCGCTTCAAAGCGCACATTGACTTTAAACTACATTTCCCACAATGCATGGCGATTGTGTTACCAGTGCAGTGACAGTATTCCACCAGTAGGTCGCGTGTATCCACATCTGTTTAATTAATGTGACAAGTGAAAAGAACTATCAAAAAATTATCCCAAAATGTCCAGGAAGAGAAAGATTGATGCATAAAGGAAGGCTGTTTCAATAAGGATGGGAAGGTGAATACATGTTTATGCTTCAAGGTGAAAAACCGGTCTTTTATGTCATTAGGCAGTGTCGGTAGTCAAAAAGTACAATCTATGTCAGCATTTTGACACCAGACATGGAGCCAAGTATGGCCAAGTTAGCCTTCAAAAGAAATGACAAATAGTCAAGGAATTAAAAGACAAACTGTGATGGCAGCAGAATGTGTTCACAAAAGCCAAAGCCAAAAACGATGAGGCAGTGAGAGCTAGGCAAGGCAAAGCAGCTTTATTTAAATAGCACATTTCATACACAGAAGCAATTCAATGTGCTTTCCAGTAGCAAGAATAGCAAGAACATTAAAATCAACGTGACAGCACAATTAAAATACATACAAATTCAATTTAGATTTATAAATTAAAAAGAATAGGACGAAGGGTGAGCAGTTACAGTGCAGAAGGTGCGGCATAATAAGCAGTCATTCATAGGCTGTTGAATACATGAAAGTTTTATATTTTGATTTAAAAGTTACTAGAGTTCATGAGGAAGCTGATTCCATCTGTGTGCAGCATAGTAGCTAAAAGCAACTTCATCCTGTTTGGTTCTCAGAATCAGAATCATCACAATCTGTTTTTAGTTACTGTTGAGTATGCCAATTCATAAACATGTTACCTCCAGAATGTAAGTGCTGTTGTTTTTAAATCTGAGTAGGAGCAAATAATGACAACAATTGAAGCACAAAGCACCAGGGCCCTCATTTATCAACCGTACTTACGTACAGATCTGTGCGTATTTCGTGCGTGGGAACGATTTTGCGCATTGTGTGGTATTTACCAATTTGTACTTGTGCGTGAAAACGTTCCTAAATATAAGAACAGCTGTGAGCGTGCATAGGAACAGCATCTAGTGGCAGAACAAGGGAACAGCAATTCTGAAGGTCTCAGTGATTCACGCGTGTTCCTCATCCACTAATTATTTTACCCAATAAATAATTATTTTGGTGGATAAACAGCTGTGTCACATTATTGGTGCTAAAACACCCGTGACCCACGGGAATCTGACATTGTAGAACGGCTGATTTCGTGTTATTTTGTAATCACAATGTTTACTCTTCCCATTTTTATAATGTTTTAAATCATTTTGAATTTATTTATCTATTATGTTTTAATTTAATTTAATTATTTTGACCTTGGGAAGCGCCCTGTCGGTTTTCTTGAGATGCGCTATATAAAAGATCATTTGTTCTTATTCTTATTATTATTGGAGGATTTAGCAGAGCAGAGTGCACTCCGGAGGGAACGGCTCTTCCGTGAGCGCAGCGCTGATCCGATTCCAGTCCATATTCTATTTTACAAATAAAAGAAACCTCCAGAACCTCCTCTGCTCCCCGATCATACACGCGTTGTCAAGTGTCCGGTGTTTGGATCTCGCTGTCAATAAAGTTTTTCTTTTTTTTCCGGGAAGAACCCAGGGAATCCCCTCTCGATCTGAGGACGTAGTGTGACCAAATATGGTTAATTGAGGGCGTTTCTGTATGTAAATGACGTTAAACGGGCACGAGCTCCTGTAAGCGCACAGGTGGGATTTATCATCAGAAGATTGCGGAGGAACATGCGTACGAGAGGCCACCGCATGTTTCATAAATCAGGACATTGACTGTTCGTACACACATTCTAAATTTCATCCGTAGGAGGGAACATAGGAACGTTTCTACGAACGTTTGATAAATGAGGCCCCAGGATCTGTGATTTTTTTCTAAGTCTGCCTTCTTGAAAATAAACAATAAGATGCATTTCTGATTTTACCTTCCAGATGCGAGCACATGTCAACTCCAAATGGTTTCTGTTCAGAAAATATGTGGACAACTTTCTTCACCTCATCATGCCAAAAACAATAATTCCACTTTATACAATGGTAAACATGTCTGTAGGAAACAATAAGTGCTTCCCTTTATCTACCAGATACATGTGTTATGGTTTTGACTGTATTTTGTGTTCAGGTCACTTTTACTAGGACCAGATACCATGAAGCTGTGGAGCGCTGGCACTGGCAGGAGAAAGTACGTTTTCTCTCTTGTTTCATTTTTGTCACTTTTGCAGTGGTTTTGCCCACCTATGAGAATAAGAGGGCCCTTTAATTCAGAACTGTTTTGAAGAGGATGTTTTATCAGCAGAGGGAAGATGTTTTTTCCTGTTAGAACGTTTTGATTTTGTTCTCTACTGTTTGGAGAAATGTCTGACTTCTTGGTGTAGATAAGACTGCTAATAGTCAGTCTGCTAATAGTGTCAGGGTCAGATGGGATTTTTATGTCCTCTCTTGTAAATTGTCCAAAACCAAAGCAATAACAAAGGGCAAAAACAACTTAACAAGTTTAAACACAGAAATCATATTGCATAACTGTCCAGTGGTGTAACATCTCCCAAAATATGAATGAGATTAGGGCTGGTAACAAGGTTAATTAAATATTGATGCTATTCCAGACAACCTGGTTTCAGAAGACGATTTTACAATAGAATAGAATAGACTTTATTAATCCCACAGAGGGGAAATTCACATTATTAATTTTATCGTGACGTGGCAAGATGGCGCCTGGTGTTTAGGTCGCTCGTCTACCGCTCCTATTTTTATTTTTAGCTGTTGTGTTTTTAAACTGCTGGATGTCTAAGTCCTGCATTATTGCTTCATACGATCAACATACCCTCATTGATCTCCAGAAGAATCTTGGATCTCTTCACTTTCACAGCAGTGAGTTTGGAAGGTCCTTTGGCTCACTGTTCACTTTGGTCCTGGCATTCCTGCTCAGCTCTATGTACCTCATCCCGGTCATCTGTCGAGTAAACCCCCGGATGTGTCCATTATCGGACGGACTGACAGCAACGGACCCGTGGGGCTAACCTAGCTAACCTCAGCTATCCAACGACGAACGGCTCTAGCTCTCGCCTCCAACTTGGCTGTGAGAGGTCTGCCTCGTACCTCAGGATAGCACTCACGTACAATCGATTGGAAATAAAACAGCGCTTCTTAAGGATTACTTCATTGACCAAGCAGTAAATCTGTTTTTTATGATGGAAACTTGGGTCCAGCCTGGTGAGTTGGCCTCTATTACAGAACTTTGTCCACTTGATTGTTTGGTTTTAAATGAGCCCAGGCCTGCTGGTTGTGGTGGGGGTTTGCTAACTTTGTACAACTCCTCCCTCCATCTGAAACCACTCTCTAGTGTTGTGACTCCTACCAGCTTTGAGCTGTGAGTGTTTGAACTGGAGTGTTACCCGCCTGTTTTCTGTGCCCTCTGCTACCGCCCGTCTAAGTACAACACCGCTAGTCTGAATGAATTCTCTGACTTTTTGGCAGACTTCCTCCCAAAATATGAGCGTGGGATTATTCTTGGGGATTTTAATATTCATATCTGCTGTCCCACAAAGCCCTTGGTGAAGGATTTTCTGGACATCTTGGACTGTTTTGATCTTCAGCAATTGGGCAAGGATCCTACCCATGAGCGGTCCCATACATTGGACTTTGTTTTATCTTTTGGAATGTGTATTTCTGATTTATCTGTAAATTAAGTAGGTATTTCTGATAATTTTCTAATTACTTTTACTATCTCAGACCTAACATCTCATCCTATAAGACATCAGGCAAAATATTATGCCCGGTACATCTCTCCCTCCACGTCTGCCATGCTGATATCTAATCTGGAGTCTGGCCTATCAGCCTCTTCCTCCCTCTCTACATGTGTGGGGTGGATGCTCTGGTAAACTGCCTAAACATGGTTTGTTCTGCTGCTCGACTCTGTTGCGCCTCTAAAAATCAGGCATTAAAAAACATTTCTGATCCCTGGTTAAATGATAACACCCGTACTCTCAGACGTCGATGCAGAGTGCTGGAACGTAAATGGAAAAAGGACAGGCTACACATCTTCCTACAAATGCTGAAAGACTCTTTGACTGCCTACCAAAATGCTGTCAGGTCAGCTAGAAATAAGTATTTTGCCAACATCATTGACAGGCATCTTGGTGACCAGCACAAGCTTTTTACTACCCTTAACTCAGTTCTTTCACTTAAGGAATCTAATGCCCCTTCCACTCCAACTACAGCACTGTGTGTTGACTTTCAGAACCATTTCCTGCAAAAAATGTACTCAATTAGACATAGTGTCTGTGCTCCGGGGCCAGTTTCACCTGAGCCCCCTTCAGACAGGCCATGAAATACGGAAATGTTCGGGACTCTGTCCGTAAGACGTTTGTGTCTGAATACAAATATCCGGTAAACCTTTTCCTGAATTAGACCGGACGAAGCCCCTAGTAACAGGACCGGACTCGTCACGGACAGGGTGGCTGCTTCAGACTGGTGAGGTCGAGTTCCGGACAGGGAGGAGGAGGAGGAGGAGGGGAGCGGGGGACGCTGGTGCGCACCTAGATTACATATATCACGTGACTGGGAAAGCAAAGTTTTTCAACACGTCTGACCAGAAAACTTCGCCACTTGGTAGTGAATGTTTCCATATAAGCCGGGTAGCTCGCTCCTGTAGCATGCGGCGAACCATGGCAGCTCGCCTTCTACGGTACCGTCTCCTGGAAGCGCGACGGAGCGCATCACAGCGCTTCCGTGATTCCTTTATTAACCATTGAGCTTCCAGGTGACCAGGTCTCTTATGCGTCCTCGTGTGCGCAGAATTGTGCTTAACGTAAATCAGTGAGAGGAATTCTATCACATACTAGCTTTGTTTGGGGAGATGACGCATGTACGCCCGCTGCATTATGCAATATCTGGGTACCCCCCACCCCCTCCCCCGCAGACATCTGGAACTTTTCCCTGCTGTGTGAAGGCAGCCGAAAGGACAAGTTCCGGTGTAAAAGTGGTGTGTCTGAAAACACAGTTCTGGTTAAAGACCGGACTGAATTGTCCACACATATTCCAGAATGTCAATCTGAAAAAGGGCCTGGGGTGTTGCACTGTCCTCCTCTGTTTTCCACATTTGATCCCTCCAGGATCTATGCAAACTGATTCAATCTATGAAGCCTTCTGGTTCCCCACTGGATCCTCTTCCACCTAGATTTCTATTTGGGGCACTCCCTGTGGTGGGTCCCTTTTTCCTGGACATTCTAAACAGCAGTCTATCATCTGGTGTGTTTCCGGGAGCCTTTTAGAAGGCAGTCATCCAGCCATTACTGAAGAAACCGGGCCTGGATCCCAATGACTTTGCAAATTTCCGTCCAATATCCAAACTCTGTTTTTTGTCAAATATTACTGAAAAGTGGTACATGCTCAGCTATTACTTCATCTAGAAAATCATTCTCTGCTTGATCATTTTTAGTCTGCATTTAGGCCTCATCATAGCACCGAATCTGCCCATATCCGTGTGCTGAATGATATCCTGGCAACTCTGGCTCTTATGTCCTGCTATTATTGCTTGACCTCTCAGCAGCATTTGACACAGTTGACCACAACTTTCCTGAACAGGCTGAAGGAGTTGGTTGGAGTCACAGGGACTCCTTTAGACTGGTTCCACTCCTACTTGACAGAAAGAAGTTTTAGTGTCCATATAGGTGACTGCTCTTCACCTTTTGTGCCGCTTCCATAGGGGGTGCCCCAGGGGTCTGTTCTGGGTTCACTCCTTTTTTCTATTTACATTCTGCCACTGGGAAACATTTTGGCAAAGCATGGCCTGAATTACAATCTTTATGCAGATGACTGTCAGATCTATTTAGCTCTAAATCAGTCAAGTTCAACCAATCTGCTCCATAAATGTCTTCTGGACATTAAGACCTGCCTTGCTTCCAATTTTCTAATGTTAAATGACAATAAGGCTGAGTTTGTTCTTTTCAAACCGAAAATAATAATAATAATNTCCATCCATCCATCCATCCATCCATTTTCTCCCGCTTATCCGGAGTCGGGTCGCGGGGGCAGCAGCTTAAGGAGGGAAGCCCAGACCTCCCTCTCCCCAGCCACTTGGGCCAGCTCCTCCGGGGGAATCCCAAGGCGTTCCCAGGCCAGCCGAGAGACATAATCTCTCCAGCGTGTCCTGGGTCTTCCTTTGGGTCTCCTCCCGGTTGGACGTGCCCGGAAAACCTCACCAGGGAGGCGTCCAGGAGGCATCCTAATCAGATGCCCGAGCCACCTCAACTGGCTCCTCTCGATGTGGAGGAGCAGCGGGTCTACTCCGAGCCCCTCCCGGATGACCGAGCTCCTCACCCTATCTCTAAGGGAGAGCCCAGCCACCCTGCGAAGAAAACTCATTTCGGCCGCTTGTATCCGCGATCTCGTTCTTTCGGTCACTACCCAAAGCTCGTGACCATAGGTGAGGGTAGGAACGTAGATCGACCGGTAAATTGAGAGCTTCGCCTTTCGACTCAGCTCTCTCTTCACCACGACAGACCGGTACAACGCCCCCATCACTGCAGATGCAGCACCAATCCGCCTGTCGATCTCACGCTCCACCCTTCCCTCACTCGTGAACAAGACCCCGAGATACTTAAACTCCTCCACTTGGGGCAGGACCTCGTCCCTGACCTGGAGAAGGCATTCTACCCTTTTCCGACTCAAGACCATGGTCTCGGATTTAGAGGAGCTGATTCTCATCCCAGCTGCTTCACACCCGGCTGCGAACTGCTCCAGCGAAAGCCGGAGATCACGTTCTGACGAAGCCAACAGGACCACATCATCTGCAAAAAGCAGAGACCTGATCCTTAGGCCACCAAAACGGATCCCCTCACCACCTTGGCTGCACCTAGAAATTCTGTCCATAAAAGTTATGAACAGAATCGGTGACAAAGGGCAGCCATGGCGGAGTCCAACTCTCACCGGAAACGAGCCCGACTTACTGCCGGCAATGCAGACCAAGCTCTGACACTGGTCGTGCAGGGACCTAACAGCCCGTATCAAGGGGCCTGGTACCCCATACTCCCAGAGTACCCTCCACAGGGCCCCCCGAGGGACGCGGTCGAACGCCTTCTCCAAATCCACAAAACACATGTAGATTGGTTGGGCGAACTCCCACGCACCCTCCAGGACCCCCCCAAGGGTATAGAGCTGGTCCAGTGTTCCACGGCCAGGACGAAAACCACATTGCTCCTCCTGAATCCGAGGTTCGACTATCCGACGCACCCTCCTCTCCAGAACCCCTGAATAGACCTTACCAGGGAGGCTCAGGAGTGTGATCCCCCTGTAGTTGGAACACACCCTGCGGTCCCCCTTTTTAAATAGGGGGACCACCACCCCGGTCTGCCAATCCAGTGGAACTGCCCCCGATGTCCACGCGATATTGCAGAGCCGCGTCAACCAACACAGCCCCACAGCATCCAGAGCCTTAAGGAAATCCGGGCGGATCTCATCCACCCCCGGAGCCTTGCCACCGAGGAGTTTTTTGACCACCTCAGTGACCTCTGCTCCAGAGATTGGAGAGCCCAACCCAAAATCCCCAGACTCTGCTTCNAGAAGAATCTTGGATCTCTTCACTTTCACAGCAGTGAGTTTGGAAGGTCCTTTGGCTCACTGTTCACTTTGGTCCTGGCATTCCTGCTCAGCTCTATGTACCTCATCCCGGTCATCTGTCGAGTAAACCCCCGGATGTGTCCATTATCGGACGGACTGACAGCAACGGACCCGTGGGGCTAACCTAGCTAACCTCAGCTATCCAACGACGAACGGCTCTAGCTCTCGCCTCCAACTTGGCTGTGAGAGGTCTGCCTCGTACCTCAGGATAGCACTCACGTACAATCGATTGGAAATAAAACAGCGCTTCTTAAGGATTACTTCATTGACCAAGCAGTAAATCTGTTTTTTATGATGGAAACTTGGGTCCAGCCTGGTGAGTTGGCCTCTATTACAGAACTTTGTCCACTTGATTGTTTGGTTTTAAATGAGCCCAGGCCTGCTGGTTGTGGTGGGGGTTTGCTAACTTTGTACAACTCCTCCCTCCATCTGAAACCACTCTCTAGTGTTGTGACTCCTACCAGCTTTGAGCTGTGAGTGTTTGAACTGGAGTGTTACCCGCCTGTTTTCTGTGCCCTCTGCTACCGCCCGTCTAAGTACAACACCGCTAGTCTGAATGAATTCTCTGACTTTTTGGCAGACTTCCTCCCAAAATATGAGCGTGGGATTATTCTTGGGGATTTTAATATTCATATCTGCTGTCCCACAAAGCCCTTGGTGAAGGATTTTCTGGACATCTTGGACTGTTTTGATCTTCAGCAATTGGGCAAGGATCCTACCCATGAGCGGTCCCATACATTGGACTTTGTTTTATCTTTTGGAATGTGTATTTCTGATTTATCTGTAAATTAAGTAGGTATTTCTGATAATTTTCTAATTACTTTTACTATCTCAGACCTAACATCTCATCCTATAAGACATCAGGCAAAATATTATGCCCGGTACATCTCTCCCTCCACGTCTGCCATGCTGATATCTAATCTGGAGTCTGGCCTATCAGCCTCTTCCTCCCTCTCTACATGTGTGGGGTGGATGCTCTGGTAAACTGCCTAAACATGGTTTGTTCTGCTGCTCGACTCTGTTGCGCCTCTAAAAATCAGGCATTAAAAAACATTTCTGATCCCTGGTTAAATGATAACACCCGTACTCTCAGACGTCGATGCAGAGTGCTGGAACGTAAATGGAAAAAGGACAGGCTACACATCTTCCTACAAATGCTGAAAGACTCTTTGACTGCCTACCAAAATGCTGTCAGGTCAGCTAGAAATAAGTATTTTGCCAACATCATTGACAGGCATCTTGGTGACCAGCACAAGCTTTTTACTACCCTTAACTCAGTTCTTTCACTTAAGGAATCTAATGCCCCTTCCACTCCAACTACAGCACTGTGTGTTGACTTTCAGAACCATTTCCTGCAAAAAATGTACTCAATTAGACATAGTGTCTGTGCTCCGGGGCCAGTTTCACCTGAGCCCCCTTCAGACAGGCCATGAAATACGGAAATGTTCGGGACTCTGTCCGTAAGACGTTTGTGTCTGAATACAAATATCCGGTAAACCTTTTCCTGAATTAGACCGGACGAAGCCCCTAGTAACAGGACCGGACTCGTCACGGACAGGGTGGCTGCTTCAGACTGGTGAGGTCGAGTTCCGGACAGGGAGGAGGAGGAGGAGGAGGGGAGCGGGGGACGCTGGTGCGCACCTAGATTACATATATCACGTGACTGGGAAAGCAAAGTTTTTCAACACGTCTGACCAGAAAACTTCGCCACTTGGTAGTGAATGTTTCCATATAAGCCGGGTAGCTCGCTCCTGTAGCATGCGGCGAACCATGGCAGCTCGCCTTCTACGGTACCGTCTCCTGGAAGCGCGACGGAGCGCATCACAGCGCTTCCGTGATTCCTTTATTAACCATTGAGCTTCCAGGTGACCAGGTCTCTTATGCGTCCTCGTGTGCGCAGAATTGTGCTTAACGTAAATCAGTGAGAGGAATTCTATCACATACTAGCTTTGTTTGGGGAGATGACGCATGTACGCCCGCTGCATTATGCAATATCTGGGTACCCCCCACCCCCTCCCCCGCAGACATCTGGAACTTTTCCCTGCTGTGTGAAGGCAGCCGAAAGGACAAGTTCCGGTGTAAAAGTGGTGTGTCTGAAAACACAGTTCTGGTTAAAGACCGGACTGAATTGTCCACACATATTCCAGAATGTCAATCTGAAAAAGGGCCTGGGGTGTTGCACTGTCCTCCTCTGTTTTCCACATTTGATCCCTCCAGGATCTATGCAAACTGATTCAATCTATGAAGCCTTCTGGTTCCCCACTGGATCCTCTTCCACCTAGATTTCTATTTGGGGCACTCCCTGTGGTGGGTCCCTTTTTCCTGGACATTCTAAACAGCAGTCTATCATCTGGTGTGTTTCCGGGAGCCTTTTAGAAGGCAGTCATCCAGCCATTACTGAAGAAACCGGGCCTGGATCCCAATGACTTTGCAAATTTCCGTCCAATATCCAAACTCTGTTTTTTGTCAAATATTACTGAAAAGTGGTACATGCTCAGCTATTACTTCATCTAGAAAATCATTCTCTGCTTGATCATTTTTAGTCTGCATTTAGGCCTCATCATAGCACCGAATCTGCCCATATCCGTGTGCTGAATGATATCCTGGCAACTCTGGCTCTTATGTCCTGCTATTATTGCTTGACCTCTCAGCAGCATTTGACACAGTTGACCACAACTTTCCTGAACAGGCTGAAGGAGTTGGTTGGAGTCACAGGGACTCCTTTAGACTGGTTCCACTCCTACTTGACAGAAAGAAGTTTTAGTGTCCATATAGGTGACTGCTCTTCACCTTTTGTGCCGCTTCCATAGGGGGTGCCCCAGGGGTCTGTTCTGGGTTCACTCCTTTTTTCTATTTACATTCTGCCACTGGGAAACATTTTGGCAAAGCATGGCCTGAATTACAATCTTTATGCAGATGACTGTCAGATCTATTTAGCTCTAAATCAGTCAAGTTCAACCAATCTGCTCCATAAATGTCTTCTGGACATTAAGACCTGCCTTGCTTCCAATTTTCTAATGTTAAATGACAATAAGGCTGAGTTTGTTCTTTTCAAACCGAAAATAATAATAATAATAATAATAATAATAATAATAATAATAATTCATCGAACTTATATAGCGCTTTGTTAGGACACTCAAAGACGCTGCATGCACTCACACATTCACACACTGCTGATGATGGTAAGCTACTGAGTAGCCACAGCTGCACTGGGGCGGTCTGACAGAAGCGAGGCTGCATTGTTGCACCATCGGCCCCTCTGACCACCACCAACAGAGGCAATTCGGGTTAAGTGTCTTGCCCAAGGACACAACGACGGCGACAGACCGAGTGGGATGCGAACCCGCGACCTTCCGATTGCGGGGCGTCCACTTAACTCCTATGCCACCGTCGCCCCTGTGTATACATTGGATGACTTTGATCTATCTACCCTAAACCTTAAAACCAGTGTGACTAGTCTTGGTGTTAAGTTAGATGCCAACCTGACAATGTCTGCGCATGTAAATGCTAGTGTTAAAACCTGTTTTTTCCAGCTCCCGTCATATAACCTGTCTAAAACCTATTCTCAAAAAACGGCACCTGGAATCTGTCATACATGCATTTATCACCTCTAGACTTGATTATGCAAACTCTGTTCTCGTTGGTGTTAATGCATCCACCATAAGCCGCTTGCAGAATGTTAAAAATGCTGCAGCAAGGTTTCTTACTAAGTCAAGCAGACGCTGTCATATTACACCTGTTCTGGCTGACCTACACTGGCTCCCTGTGCACTACAGGGTGCAGTTCAAAATTTTAATGTTTGCTTTTAAAGCTCTGCATGGTCTTGCTTCCCTCTACCTAACAGAGCAGCTCTCACCATACATTCCCTCCAGGTCACTAAGGTCTGCTGATCAACAACTCCTCTGTATACCTAAAATGACATATAAAGCTTGGCGGCAGCATGCTTTCACTTAAGCTGCACCGAAATTGTGGAATGCACTCCCTCAGTCTCCTTCACTGGTGCAATTCAAATCCAGCCGATCGAGAATCGAGAACACACACTGAGGCTGCGCTCTCTCTCCCTGGAGCGAGGAGGTTCCCAGGCCCCTCCCACCCACTGCTCGGGGAGACCCATGTCTGTCTATATATGTTGCTCACCCCCCCCATCTCTCTACCCAACCCAACATCTTTTTCTTTCTAGTTATCTGGCAGTGTTTTTATTTTATTTTGATTTTACTGTATTAATTCTTAATCTAGCTCACTGCCTGTATGATTCTAGTTTTAGTAACTACTCATTTAGTCAGTCTTAAATGTTAGCTGGTTTTACTAGTTATACTGCCTCAGTTCAGGTCACCCTACACTCTTAGTTTAAACAATCATTTATGCAATTAGTGACTTCTGGTTGACCTTGATACCCTATCAGTACCACCACTGATCTCAGCTACATTTAGTCTCACTGAAGTTCTGTTAGTTCTATAATAATAATTTCTTGGTCCTCATTGTCCAAGCGAAGCTCTGTTAGTCTGAATGAAGCTCTGTTAGTATTATGTTAATAGTTTCTAGCTTTAGTTGTCCATTGTCTATATTTTGTATGTTCTGTTTTGTAATGTCTTATTTGTTTGTAAAGCGCATTGAGTTGCCTTCGGGTAGGAAATGCGCTATATAAATAAAACTGCCTTGCCAGCCTAAAGACTTACTTTTTTGAACTAGCTTTTGGCTGATGAGTGTGTTCTTGTGCTGCATTTTTCTTATTTTATGGTTTTAGAGTATTTTGATCTTATCTGTTTTATTTTTGATTGTTAAACATGCACTCTCTGTATGAGGGTGAATTTTAATCCAGTGTTTTTGTGTCTAAGTTTTTACCCAGTGCAGCACTTTGGTCAGCTGACATGCTGTTTTTAAATGTGCTTTTACAAATAAATATGGTATGGTATATGGTATGGAAATATCATAGAGATGGTCCACACATACAAATACCTTGGTGTCTGGCTCAATGACTCCCTCTCCTTCAAGCCCCATATAGATAATCTTGTGAAGAAACTCAAACTCAGACTGGGGTTTTTATTTCTAAATAAACTGTGTTTTTCTTTTGAGGCCAAAAAACGACCAGTTACTGCAACATTTCTGTCTATTCTGGATTATGGAGACCTTTTGTATACGAATGTCTCAACACAGTGTCTTGGTAAGATTGATGTGGTTTATCATGCCTCGCTGAGGTTTATTTCTAACTGTAGACCACTGACCCACCATTGTGAATTGTATTCTTGAGTGGGATGGCCTTCTTTGTCCACCAGGAGGTTGGCACATTGGTACACTTTCATTTACAAGGCCATGCTTGGATTACTACCCAACTACACTGCTCACAAAAATTAAAGGAACACTTTAAAGAAACACATTAGATACATCAATATGAAGTTGGATATCTATACAAATAACGACAGGGCAATGTCTTAGGAACAAAAGGATGCCAAGTCTTTTAATGGAAATAAAAGTTTTCAGCCTACAGAGGGCTCAATTGTGTAGACACCCTAAAATCAGAGTGAAATGAAGATGTGGCAGGCTAGTCCATTATTTCAAAAACTTAATTTCTGCAACTCAAAATGCTTTTCAGTATCTTGTGTGGCCCCCACGAGCTTGTGTGCATGCTTGACAATGTCGGGGCATGCTCCTAATGAGACAACGGATGGTGTCTTGTGGCATTTCCTTCCAGATCTGTGTGAGGGCAGCCCTGAGCTCTTGTACAGTCTGAGGAGCAACCTGGTGCCGCCTAATGGACCGAAACATAATGTCCCACAGATGTTCTATTGGGTTTAAGTCAGGGGATCGTGAAGGCCATTGAATTGTTTCAATTCCTTCATCCTCCAGGTACTGAAAATTATCAGACAGGTTTAATTGATTTCATGCCAGGCCCAATAAAAAAAGTGTTCCTCTAATTTTTGTGAGCAGTGTATATCTGTAACTTAATCTCATGGAGAAGTGTAACTTTTCACAGTCTGTGTGCAAATGATCAGTTGTTACTCTGTGTTCCGTTTGCTCGCACTGAACTGGGCAACAGGGCTTCCTTTCACTCTGCTCCTTCTGCATGGAACAGGCTGCAGGAAAACTGGAAACTAACCGAGTTTATCTCCTTGAACACATTTAAAACCAGACTGAGAGCCCTTGAGACAGATTCCCTGTGTTGTAATAGCATTCTGTAATTCTGTACATGTTACAACATTTTTTCCAGTTACACATGTCTGTGTAACTGGAAAAAATGTTGTAACTGTAACTTTTGCTGCCTCTTGGCCAGGACTCCCTTGAAAATGAGGTTTTTAATCTCAATGGGACATTCCTGGTTAAATAAAGAATAAATAAAAAAAATTTTAATGATTAATCAGTGAAGAAGAGATAGGGACAAGACACAAAAGCTCCTAACCATGTCCAGCACCCTGACACTGTACACTAGCCGTAATGAAGGAGGCCAAGGACTAGTGAGTGTGAGATCCACTGTCCAGGATGAAACATCCAAGATCCATTAGTACATCAAGGACAAGGCCCCAACAGATGACGTACTCAGTGATTTTCTCAGACAATGGTCAACAGAAGAGGAGGCACTGGAAATACCATCATTGAGGACAAACCCTTACATGGGATGTACCACCGACAGATAACTGAAGTGGCTGATGTAAAGAAATCCTACCAATGTCTAGAAAGAGCTGGTCTGAAGGACAGCACAGAGGCACTAATCACGGCTGCACAGTAATAGGCCCTGAACACCAAACCTACAGAGGCCAAGATCTACCACACCAGACAAGACAAAAGGTGTAGGCTATGCAAGGAGGCCCCTGAGACAATCCACCACATAACTGCAGGGTGTAAGATGCTGGCAGGGAAAGCATACATGGAATGCCACAACCAAGTGGCTGGCATAGTGTACAGGAACATCTGAGCAGAGGATGGACTGTAAGCCCCAAGGTCAAAGTGGGAAACAACCCCTAAGGTAGTAGAGAACGAGTGAGCCAAGATCCTGTGGGACTTTCAGATCCAGACCAACAAAACAGTGATGGTGAACCAACCGGACATTGTGGTGGTGGACAAACAACAGAGGACAGCCGTTGTGGTTGACGTGGCAATACCCAGTGATGGCAACATCAGGAAAAAGGAACAGGAGAAATTAGAGATGTACCAGGACCTCAAAGAAAAACTTGAGAAAGCCTGGAGAGTGAAGACATCAGTGATGTTGGTGGGTTCTAGAGCTCAGCTAAAGACGAGAGGGGATAGAGCGTTCTCCGTAGCAGGACCAAAACTGTGGAACGCACGTCCCCTATTTGTAAGGCTCTCTCCATCAGTAACAGTTTTTAAAACAAGGTTGAAGACCCACTTTTATGGTTTGGCTTTTCACTCTCTGGGTTAGATGTTGACCGTTTATATGATTTTACTCCGTTTTTACTTGTTGGTTTTAATTGTCTGATGATTTTATTACTTTTAATTTGTTACTGTGCAGCACTTTGGTGGCATGCATCATGTGTGTAAGTGGCTCTATAAATAAAGATGATGATGATAATGATGATGGTGTTGATGAATTTACTTATTTTTGATTTACAAGTGTGATTCAGAGTTACATACGCAATAATCCAAATCCAATCTAATTATTTTATTTGTTGCTTTCTGTACAGGTGATAAACCGTGGTCTGGTGTTGGGTGCTGCAGGGGCTACTTGTGGAGGTGTCTACATGCTCATTAAAAATCCTCCAAATATCAGCAAGCTTGTCATCCCTGCAGAGCAAATATGGAGCACGCTTTTGGCTCTTCAGACCCGCTGAGTGGTGTCACCATCACAGATGCAACAGACAGCAGCAAGAACTGAAGCTTAAACCATTAGAATTTAATTAGAGTCCAAAGTCTAGTTTGCAGTTGTAGCGTGGGCTAGTGTCACATATGTAAAGAGGGATCAATGAAGATGTAATATTCCATATAAATATGAATTATTAATCTTAATGATCTTTAAATGTTAATTTAACATTTCTTTAGGTTCTTTTATTCTGTAAGTAATCCACACACTTCAGAATAATTCAGACAGTCAAGAAAATAGTTATAAAAATAAATGTAATACTATATTTCTCAATCAATGATGACAAAGGGCAATTACTATGAATGATGGTTTAACAAGATACTGAGACAATTAATGAGGTGATGTAATGCAAGCTAGATGAGGTTGCCTAATCAGCATATAAGTGTCTTAGATCCTATGTCTGGGTTAAATCAAATTTGCATGGTTTAATAAGTTATCAAATTAATAAAGACCATTTGACAGCAGCGTGCAGGGCTACTTCACCTGTGTGTGGAAGCTCGCGGTGACTCAAGGGTCATAGAGGTCGATGCTGACGAGTGTCAGGGAGGAGGCCTCAGGCATGGAGCTGTAGCAAGCCCTGATACAAACCGATGATCTGGGTGACTTCCAGGTGACTGCTTTGCCCAGATAACTTGTCTTCAGCCATGAGGACTGACTTAACATACAGATTTCCATACAGAGTTTCTGACATTTCTGGTATTTTAGTGTTTCAGTGCAACTGCCAGATATTGTTTGTTGGTTCTATTTCTTTAAAGCCTTTTTTTACAATAAAACTGTGATTTTTCAAAATAAAAATTATTTTACAGTAGTGTTTAGCTGTTTCAGAAGGAAATATATTTTGTCTTCAGGATTCTTGTGGGATGAAACCACAAAATATTAAGTGTCTGAACCGCCGCAGTGTTGAAACATCTAAATATCCTTTTTTTCCTAACTGACATTAATAAACTATTCCTCCTTAGATATTTTAGACTTTCTTGTACAATCTCATTGTTCTAAAACAGCGATTCCCAAACTTATTTAGCCGCGCACCCCCTTCTATGTCCCGACTGTGTTGACGCACCCCCCCCCCCAAGAAAAGAAAAGAGACTTGCAGCACAATCAGTGTGTTTGTTTCTGACCACAACTCACAGCCTCCTTCAAAGTCTGGGAGCTGAAGGAGCCTCTAGGATGAGAGGCTAAACGTCTTCAAGATAACCAGAAGAGTCCAGCAGCTGTGTTCAGCTAAAACTCTCAGGATGATCATGTCCAGGATGACTGATTATAAGTGAAACTTAAATGTAGCTGCTGTCAGTGACCATATAACAGATTTTAATAATTAAAACTCTCAACAGACTAATAGTGCAGAAAAGCAATAAATAATCTCACAACTTTGCGTGTTGATTTATTATTATTATTATTATTATTATTATTATATTTATTATTTTATTTATTTATTTATTAGCCGCATCGGCTCCTAGTGGGTGGAAGTGGAGATTAGCTGCGTTTGATGTTGATTCCGTGTGTTTTTATTTCTGCAGTGAGCCATAAAACTCACCTCACTCACCTGGAGTTTGTTCCTCAAAACTCGTATTAAATCCACGGTGATGACGCGTTTTAATGAGCTTCCTCCACGCGGTATTTTTCATTGCAGGATGCAGTTTCCATCACTTTTAAACAAGTTAATTTAGTTTGGCACACGGGTTTGATTTTTGCCGCTGCACGTGTCGTCTGCACAGTGAGAGGGGAAGCGGCCGCGGGAGACGAGCTGCTGCACTCAGGGTCTCTGCGGCTGCAGTAGGAGCGACAGACAGGTGATCAGCAGGTATAACGCCCTTTTTATAAGACACACGGTGCCGGTGTCATGATCGTGACTGGAGAGATGCAGAGCAGGAGCTTCTGCAGCTCAGATCATCTGACAGCTGGGATGGTGGAGGACACACACCTGCTCCTGAAAATAAAAACTTAACGAGCACGGTTTCGATCGCAATAAAAAGCAAGTTATGTCCAAGATACACGGAAGCGCAGAGACCGCCCCCATACCTCCTTTATGCCACCATCGCGCAATCTTTTATAAAACGGACATGATTGCGCAACATTACCACAGTCTGAGCTCTTATAAACGACCTTAGGCTCCCAGATGCGCATCGGCTTTGCGGCTAATTGGCGGCATTGTTTTATGTGTAATTTTTATTTTTTTTTGTGTAATCACCATTCACCGCCATTACGCTTTTTACCTTGCGCACCCCCTAGCGGCAGCTCGCGCACCCCCAGGGGTGCGCGCACCACACTTTGGGAATCCCTGTTCTAAAATATCATCAGTCCAATAAATTCAGTGAAGCAAAGTCATGTTAATGCTGCAAAAAGAAAAACTGCCTGTGGAGACTGGGTCCTTGCTTGCATGCTGCAGGGGGCATGGGCAGGTGCATGCGGCAGAGCCTGGCCCTATCTCAGGGGCCTCAGGTGGACCTTGGTACCTCCTCAAATGGCAGTAACACTTCTATTCCATCGTCGGGGGCGAGGGGGATCTCTGGAAGGGTAGGACCCAACTCTGCCTGGGTGTCTAATGTCTTGTGTAGTCTGGATGTTGATCAAATGCGAGGGTGGGAGTAGATATTCTGCTGGGGTGGGGCTGAATTGTCGACCTCGGGCTCCGTGGGGCTCTCTGACGCTGCTGCGGTGGGCCCTGACCAGAAGGGCTGGGGTCACCTTGCCCCAGGTGGTGTCTGGAAATGGGGGTGCTTATTGGGATAAGCGGGGGAGCTGGCTCCGTGGAAGGGCTTAGGCCCCCCAGTCTTTCCTCCCCATCCTCAGACATTTCACTCCTCCTGCTCCATCACATCACCATACACACATACACATAGGGCCTTGGGGTAAGGGCTAGTTCTTTGGTTGCGGGTATGATTCCCATCTCCGCAGTCCCGTGGCGGCCTGCACCCCAATTTTAATTTGCATATTAAACACTTCCATTAATGACATTTCATGCAGATTCAGACTTAGGGCCTTGGAGGGGGGCACACACTCGATGGCACACACAGAGGGGGATCACTCAGCCTCTCCTCAGGTGCCGGTGCCCACTTCCAATTTTAAGATGCACTTAGACACCAACGGTTCTGGGGGTGGATTGGGGTTGTGTGCTGACACCAGAGTTAACAATCCTTGGACTTGTCCATTTAGAATTTTTTTCCAGTAATGTGTATTAAAAGATTTAGTTCAATGTGTGCTTAAAACTAAGTCTGTTTATACAATTTTCTTTCTTTCTCTTTAACTTATCTTTTTGGAGGATCAGCCACTTGAGATGAACCATCTTGTTTCCAAGTGGGTCCTCCATCAAAAGTTACAATGTAAACAAAATCCAATCCAATTTTATTTCTAGAGCACACTTATACATAGCCGAGGCTGACCAAAGTGCTGTACAGTAAAAATAACAAGCATACACAGTAAAACCAAACATATAACACAGGAAATGATAAGAGTAGTCTGATGACCACTACCAAATCAACAATAAAATGTTCAAGTGTAAAAAGTTGTTACAAAGCCAGCCTTTCACTTCATTCAGGCAATCCACAGCCAGTTGCACTGAGTCTAGTGATTTTAAAGAAACATAAAATTGGCAGTCATCAGCATACAAATGATACACCACACCATGTCGCCTAAAAATAGCTGCCAAAGGAAGAATATAAAGATTAAAAAGCAACCAAGAAGGCAGACAAAGCATTTTCCAAGCAAACGTAAAATCAATGGGGTAAGAACAAAGGCACAAAAAAAAAAACCCGGCGCAGCGAAAGAGTACATACATAATAGATAATTAAGGAGTTATGGTACATACATAAATAAAAATCCATAAAAATCGAAAACATTTGCAGGTGGGCATGATATGTTCATATATCAAATCTCTAAATAAACGAAAAGATGTAATAGACCTTAGGTCGGCCGGTAATATGTTCCAATATAATTGAGTTTTAACAGAAGAAGCTAACTTCCTGATTTCCTTTTTAAAACAAGGAATCACAAATGATATCTGATTATTTCTTCTAATCATTGGCGTAGGTTTGGTCTTGACATTGGTGAGGACTTATAAATCTACCCCCCCCCCCCCCCCCCCCTTGGTATCATCTTATTCATTCTATAATTATAATGGGTTAAAGTCTTGTACGGACTGCACTCTCTCATGCCGGATCGGGCTGAACATTCTGTCCCCCCACTCAACTCCCTCCATTAAAAGGATGGAAGAGAAAGGAGAAGAGTTGGAGCTGGTGTGAGGTTGATTGTAGTAGTAATTGTTTAATAAACCCAGGAATTAAATTAGTTAGGGTTAGGATTTGGGGTTTAGGGTCCCTGCATTCTTTGTTCCTAGAGTCGGAACGCAGGGGGTCCGCATACTTACCCCTTACCCAGAACCCTTCGGTAAACAGGTCGGTTGTTGACACCGTACGGTTACCCCGACCTGCCCAGGCAAGGCTGAAGAGATGGGTGATCCTGCGTCAAGATCCAACGAGGGGACAATTGGCATCTACCTATAAATCGGTTAGTCGGCCTTCAGTGCATAGAGCCAAAGGGTCTGAGGAGCCCCCCCATGGAAAAAGAATAGGATCAGCAGCAGTAAAACTGCTGCCTACCTGGATTCCCCAGGTTGTTACAGCTCCCCGTGCCCAAGTACTCCTACTGAGGTGAACAGAGTCAACCGCCGCAAGCTGCGGCCTCCCTGACTCCCTGGCAGTAAAGAGGACCTGAGTCAACTGCAGCAAGCTGCAGTCTATCAGGACCCCAAGGTACCTGCTTGGACCACTGTTAGCATCTCCTGTGTTCCATACAATGCACAACCCCAGGAGAGCTAGACTTGACCTTGTGCTCCATACAACGCACAGCCCCAGGGCAAACATAACAAGCCTTGTGTCCCATACAACGCACAACCCAAAGGTCTTGTCTGAACCACTCCTTCAAGACAATCCACCAGCAAGACAATGCTTAACATAGGTGACCATCAAGAATTCTGGTGGAATTGGGGGGATCCTTTGTCCAGGAGGTCTTGTTTCGTTAAGTCAAATCAGCAGATATGTGGTGGCCCAAATATTTAACTATGGTGCATTCTACAAGAACAACACTGGACACAAAGAAGTCTGGAAATACCAGCTTACTGTCCTCCTTACTTCTCACAATAAAGAGATTGTTCTTTCTGGCATTAAAGTTAATGTCAAACTCTGACCCATACTGAGAGCAGACCCTCAATAACTGCTGAAAGCCTGCGCTGTATGGACAGAAGATGACCAAATCATCTGCATACATTAAGTGGTTTATTATTGTCCCACCAACCACACATCCAGTTCTACAATCACTAAGCCGCTTTGACAAATCGTCCATATACACATTAAAAAGAAGAGGAGACAGAATACTTCCTTGTCTCACTCCATTACAAACCTTAAAAGGAGAGGACACACAGGTACCCCATTTAACATACACAGACTGGTGAGTGTACCAAAAGGACAAAATCCTGATTAGGGACTAACCCCCTTGTCTTGTAACTTATACAACAACTTTTCGTGGTTTACACGATCAAAAGCCTTTGATGCGTCAATAAAACCCATAAAAACAGTGGAGTTATGCTTGTTATAAGAATCTAAAATCTCTTTCAAAGCAAAAATACACGTCTGTACCATGCTTTGATTTAAAACCAAACTAATTGTCAGTTGTCAAAATAAAATGCTCCATTCTATTTAAAATAGCTCCCTCCATAACCTGAGACAAAATATTGGCCAAAGCTATAAGTCGATAGT
>SSNS01000612.1:0-32357 GCA_006937985.1 Aphyosemion australe
ACAAATCGCTAGCCTCTCAGATGCTAACGCCAGCCTATCCATGCTAATGGACAGTCAAGGGAGTAGGAAATCCAGTGAGTGACCAGCCTAGGCATGCTAATCGCTAGCCTCTCCGATGCTAACGCCAGCCCATCCAGGCTAAAGGCTAGCCTATCCATGCTAATAGACATTAGAGGGGGCTCTTCCTCAGTAACCAGCACGAGCCTCTCAGTTACCGGCGCCGGCCTCTCAGTTACCGGCGCCGGCCTATCATTAATCAGATCAGTAGCTTGCTTCGGAATACATATAGCTTCCTACGGAAGGGAAGTTGGCTTAATTTTGGCCCCCATACCGCGCCATATATTTTGTTGCTGTTGTCTAACTATCTTGTCCTCTGTGATGTGTTCTTGGCCAGGTCACCCTTGTGAAAGAGGTCGTGACCTCAAGGGTTTTTATCTGGTTAAATAAAGGTGTAATAATAATAATGACGATAATAATAATAACAACAACAACAATGATAATAATGATGTATAATCATCACCAGGTATGGCGCTGGTATAATAACTTAGAATTTCTTTTGAAATTTACCTTTTTATCCTTACTACTAACAGACATTTGCACGTTGTGCTGTGAGTGACTCTCAGCAAATATTTGACCAAACCACACAGAATTCTATCTTTTTATTTATTTTGAAGACATAAAAGTATACAACTACATTAAGTTTGGTATTAGGAAAGCTAGACTCGTAACTGACGTGCGGGCTGCACGGTGACATGGGAGCTAAATTTAAGATTTAAATGTCAGTTCTGTGGCTGAGTGGGATTTTTCTGGGTGTTCTGGTGGCCTCCCACAGACATGTTGGTGGGTGGTTGTTTCTAATGGATTTCAGTGCAAGAATGAACACATTTCTCACTGAAACTGAATATTATTCTTTCAAATATACTGATGAGATGACCTAAAGCTGGGTCAGATTTAAGCTATGTTCTTTCACCCTGCTCCAGCAAGAGGGAAAAGGCATACGTACCTGCGTGGAAACTTCCCTGTAACTTGACCTCTTGGTGCATAGCAGCGTTTGTTCACCTCGGTGAGCACATGAACACTCAGAGACATAAAGATCAACAAAGCCAAAAATAACATAGCAGCAGGAGATTCAAACCTTGATCAGAACACCCCCAGAAGAAGGTGACTTACTGTCTGCCCCACAGGGGAACATATGTCTGAACAATCAAGTTACATAAGATAGAACGTTTTCAGAAGCACAGGAAACTGTTCTTTACTTTTCGTTCACTATAAATTTCCACTACAACTGCAGTTTTGACAAGGAGTTTCTGGATAACTCAGACAATCTGAATGTCAGAAAGACTGATGAGATTGGGTGTCTCATAGAAACTATGACTGATTTACATTAAGAGCAAGAAGGCTGGCTGTATTAAGGAACCCAGTTACTGTAATATGTAGAAAAAGACCCCAAGGTAGCAGACACAGAAGGATTAACGAAAAGTCAATAAAGAAAGAAGCGGGCGGTGCAGAAAACAAAGACTAAAAATGGAAGACAAAAGGAACTCCAGGGAACTGGAACATCTCAGGAGGAAACCAGAGGGTCTAACGGTGAGAGAGAGGAAGGTGGGAGGTGATTCCTGATCTGCACCTAGAGCGAGGGACCACCAACAACTCCCGCTCAGTCGAGTGCAGAGAGCGGGATACGGGACATGCCTGTGCAGCAGTGCTGAGAGATCAGATGGAGCAGTGCCTTGGAGGGCCCTATGCAAGTAAGAGAATTTTAAATTTTGCTCTATACTGCACCGGACACCAGTGTAGTTCTGCCACCACTGGAGTGATATGTTTCCAGTGTCTAGGTCCTGTCAAAATCCTGGTAGCCGAGTTCTGAACAAGCTGGAGGCGTGCAACCACGTCCTGACTCAGACCAAAATGGGGCTGCTCTGGTGGGTCTCTCTGGGATCTCAGGGCTTGGATCTCCTGGTCTTTGGGGGCAGGTCTGTGGCCTCTCACACTCACTATTGGACATTCCTCTAGAGAAACCTTACATACACAAATGCGTGTACACACACAGGTGCTCACATGGTGCTCTCACAAGTATGGGCTTGGGTGTTTTTAACACATAACCTAAGGCGGTGGTTGGCACTATATGCACTAGGATTTATTACCGTGTGCTTTTCAGCAAAAATTGCTGCTGTTATACATCCTCATGTTGTTGGTGCAGTGATGTTTTGTATATTTGTATCCCCTTTTTTCTCTCTCTCTTTCTGCAGGTCTAGACGTGGATTCATTTGCATCTTTTATTGTCTATTTTTGTGAACCCCCCCCCCCCCCCCCCCCCCCCCCCCCCCCCCCCCCCACACACACACACACCTCTTCCTTCTCTTTCTTCCCTTTCTCTTTCATTTCTGTGTCCGTTGGGATTTAAAACAACCGAAAGCGTTTCTAATAAAGTTTTGATATCAGGTGGGGCGGTATAGCTGAATCTATGCCAACTTAACACACGAACAGCAGAACACAGAAAATGCGAAAAAGAGACAAGTAGAATACACACAAGAGCAGTAAGACAGGAAGCAGAGAGCACAATGAGGAAATCAGCAGTCACAGACCATTGCACCAGAATGAACGTATCGAAGACAACCACAGACTTTTTCAAAGCTGTGACCTTTATGATGGATGATTAAGATGCAGACATGATGGCTCAATTTATCCACTCTTGAAACTTTCAAGCACACAGTCAGTGGATACACACTAAACACTGAGCACGTAAACGTGAGATGAGAGAAGAAGTCATAAACTTGTGTGTGAAAAAATGTACCATGAGAAGGCATTTATGCTCTGTTTATAGAAATATAGAAACAACAGTTCTGACAGTTCCATTGTCTCTATTTCCTTTCTTCCCAGGTATTTTTGGCCAAATCAGCAGCTACCTGTTGATATAAGAACACTAACATCATCATGGTCACTGGCGTGTTTTCACACAGAAGCTGTGTCCAGAGGGAGACGAGACAATCTGCAACTTTTACATCTTTATTAACATACTGCTGTATTTGGTGCTGCAGACAAAGAAACTTTTACACATGACTGGGTGTTCTGAAAGGATGTAAAGCAACTTTGAACTATTTTTCAGGAGGGGAAACGAAGCCAGACATTCAAGGTGGGCAGGAACAAGGTCGGTATGATAGATGGCTGCAGCAAACACACTGTCATGTATGCATGTGCAATAGTCAAATAGGAGAAAGTGCAGTCTTAGGCTAGCCTCATGAACATAATGTCAAGAGGAGTCCTCTGTGTGCTTGGTCCTTCTGGGCCTTCCTCCCCACAGTGAGATGGATTGGGTGCATCACTCTCCTCCTTTAGAGAGGACAGAGTGGATTACAGCATCCACCTCTCCAGCACAAAGCTGGAAGAGGAAAACAGCTCCTCTAAAAGAGCGGAGCGATAACGACATTCACCTAGTCACAGATGAAGAAGAACAAACCATTTTTTACAAGAAGAATAAGATAAAAATATATTTTTTTAAATAAATCATAATAAAAAAGGGAGACAAAAGGAAAAATTAAGATAGAAAAATGTGAATATAAATGAAAAAGAAAAAGGTAATCACGTGATCCCGAAGAAGCAGGAAAAGAAGCTAATAAGCAGAGGTGGATGAACAGGAGGTCACTCCAAAGCCAGCCTGAACAGGTGAGTCTTCAGCTGCTTTTTAAAGGAGACCACTGAGTCCACTGATCTCAGGCTCAGGGGGAGAGAGTTCCAGAGTCTGGGGGCCACAGCAGCAAATGATCTGTCACCTTTGGTCTTTAGCCTGGTGCGCTGCACAACCAGTAGGCTTTGATCACTGGACCTCAGGGACCTGCTGGGGGTGTAGGGACTGAGAAGATCACCAATATATGATGATGCTTGTCCATGTGAGGCCCTAAAAACCAGAACCAGGATGTTGAAATGAACCCTGAAGTTAACCAGCAGCCAGTGAAGCTGGAAGAGGAGCGGGGTGACGTGGGTGTGTTTGGAGGACTTGGTCAGCAGCCTAGCACAGGCATTCTGGACCACCTGTAGACGGTTCAGGGAGGTTCTGCTCAGACAAGTGAAAAGCTGCAGTAGTCTAAGCGTGAGGAGATGAAGGTGTGGAGAAGAATCTCAAGTTCAGAGCGGGACAGAATGCGACTCAGCTTAGCGATGTTCCTGAGATGGAAGAAGAAAGAGCGAACAAGAGAACTTACATGAGAATCCAGGGTGAGAGCTGGGTCAAAGGTCACAACAAGATTACTGACAGAGGGTTTGGTGTGAGAAGCAAGCTGACCAAGAGAATCTCTGACTTTGGGAACCAGCTTGTCTGGGGCACAGATGAGGATCTCAGACTTGTCTTCATTCAGCTGTAGAAAGTTCCCAATCATCCAGTTTTAATAGAGTCTAAGCAGCTGTGCAACAGATGCAGATTACACACAGCACTTACAGCCCACAAGGTGTATAGATCGTTTAGTATAAATTTTATGTTTTTTTAAATACATTTTGTGATTCCTCTTCTTCTTCCTCTTCCTGTGAGACTGGTGGGGCCCTAGCGCCCCCTATGGACGAGCCGCCACTGAACCTGACACACGGGAGGCGACAAGCAGCAGCCGCCAGTGGCAAAAGCCAGTGACGCCTCCGTTCCAGGGTGAATAGCGAGTCTTGATTGTTTTGATTGGCCGTCAGATTGGAGGGAATTTTAGGTTATTAAAGCAGTTCAGAGTTGAAAAAGCGGTAGATGTGAAGTCTCACAAGGTTTTGCTAGATTTAAGGGAAGTCTTGTAAAGCTCTGGGACATCAGACACGGCAAGTATTAACTACTCCTCCATGTTTGCCCGGAGATGTACTGAGAAGCATCCTGTCCACTCATTGGTCAGTCAGTGAAACCTCTGCTGATTGGTCCTTGTCCAAGCCGAGATGAAAAGTTGAAAATTTTTCAACTTTCTGGGATTGTGTCGCTGGCTCGCGTCTGCACGACACATGCATGAGCGCAAAATTTCACATGCACGTTTTTTGCGTTTCGCTTAGCAGGAGGGAGACCCGCGATTATCGCTTTGTTGCGCTTGTCTCATTGAAAATGAATGGAGGAGAGGCGATGTTGCCTCCTGTGTGTCGAGCCCATTACACCATCAAACAGTCCAGTACGTACCAGATAAGCTGTGCTGCAGCGTTGTTGTTGTCCATTCCTTCAGCCATTGTGCATTTCTTGTTTCAACTTTGTCTGCTTCACTCCCGCCAGCATTTACTATTTACTATTTGTGTTGCTATAAGCTAACCAGAGGGATGCCAAGACGAAAGGGTGCATGTCGCCACCTACTGTACCAGAATGGAATGAACTTCATTTGAGAGTTTGGCTTTCTAACGTAAACTAGGATAAAGGCTCCCAGTTTATAACTTTAGATCGACTTGGATTGACTTAGATGTGCATGTAAACACACTGACAGTCAAAGGCTGGTCCAGCACAGCCCTCAAATAGAATCAATACTGTGGCCTTGAAATCAATTGTATAGCATTATGATCTATGTAAAACATCCTTTAAAAAATGTATTGAGTTTAAGCTCTACTGTATGTGCATGTGTAGTCTCTAATAAAATCATCTCATTCACCCATGAATGAATAATTACAGTGAAACAAATATGGCAGAAAATAAAACAATGCTTTATCTTTTCCTGATAACGTGCACTCAGCTTTTCATGGTTCAACATGGAGCCATTTTCTGAGACAACTGTGAACAAGAGTGAGACTTACCTCAGTGCTCATGGTCTAAGCACCAATATCCAACAGCCACACAGCCAAAATGGGTAAAACTTTACAATATGGGTCCCTTTATTAACGCTAGTGCATTATTATGCATTAATAAACTATGAAATATAGTATTAACAACTGTTTAACCATTTTATGTAATGCATCACTAAACAGACTGTCAAAAAATAGTTGATGTTGAAGCAGAACCCAAATGCAGAAATCCAGGAAGCAGCCAGGTAAAGGGGTAAATAAAGTGAAAGTCCCATTAGTCATCATCTGGTGAAATTACATCTCTGCATTTGACTCATCCTTGTGGGGAGCAGTGAGCTGCAGTAGTGGCTGTGCTCAGGAACTATTTGGTGGTTTAACCCCCAGTCCAACCCCTGCTGGGTGTCAAGCGAGGAGGTATTGGGTCCCATTTTTAAAGGTTTTGGTATGACCCGACCCAGAGGCGGACTTACCATTAAGCAAAGGTAGGCGAGTACCTTGGGCCCCGAACACTTCAAGGGCCCCGTGACACTTAACAAAAAAAGATGTTTAAGATATTTTCTTTCCTCCAAAATGAAATATTCTAAAAGAAAGTTTAAACTGAAACTGCATTTGATTGTCTCGTGTGAAAGTGTTTCAATGACCCCCGTCACCCAGCTACAGTGGACTATTACAAGACCATAACAATGGACGTAAATGACTCCTGAGCAAGTTTGTTGGCTGATGTAAATAAAAATAAAAAATAAAAAGAGTTGTACAAAAATGAAGTGAAGGGTTCTGAAAAATAAAAAACAGGAAGAGAGTAAAAAGGTTGTAGCAACAAATGTTACAGATACTGAAGAGTAAAACATTACTGAAAGTGCATTAATGTTGATGCTAAAAATGAAAAGCATGACGTTGCAGCTTGCGCTAAGCGCTTTTTTCTAAGTAAGGATTGAAAAAGGTTCAGGACAACAGCTGCAGAGGGCCCCATGCCTTTGTTTGCCTTGGGCCACCAAATGGCTAAGTCCGCCACTGACCCGACCGTGGATTTGAGCCCACGAGCTCCCAGTCTCAGGGTGGACACTCGTACTACTAGGCCACTGAGCAGGTCCTGGAATAGCTGCTGAGGAAGTTTTGGATGGTTGAAACCTCACATCTCCTCCTCATTCTTCTCCGAACAACATCCAGACACCCCTGTCCTCTAAAGAATGTCCTTTAGATGTGAGTGGACATTGTGAACTAGCTCACATAAACAAAGCTCTCATATGGTCTTTGCCTTTCTGCTTGAAGTTCTTCAGAAGAAAGCAAAATGACTTTAAGACAATAAAGAAGTCCAGTTGATTCTGGTGCCCTGTATGACTCCTTCACCATAATACTGATGTTATTCATGCTAGACTATCCAAAAGGGTTCAAAAGAAGGCAACTGGACTTCTCATTTGAACCCCTTTGGATTACCATGACCAGGATGAGTGAACCTTCACCAGCATTAATCCTGGACCATGTTTTCAGGGTTTCTCTGATTTGGATACTCCAGTCATGTTCTAAAATCAGCCAGAATGGGTCTGACAGACACGTTCCAGGAATGTTGATAACTCTCAGTTGTTGCTGCTTTGCAGCTCTGCTCAGAAGAGCAACGCCCACTCCAGTGAGTGGCACTGCCTCTCCGCTGCTTCACCTGCTCATTAATTACATCTGAGGACCTGTGGATTAATGAAATCAGAGCTATCTGGGCAGAATAAAGGGTCAGAGGTCAGAGACAGATCAGAGGGAGAGGCTTTAGTGAGTGGGAGGTCTCTGAAGGTGTGGGATGAGGGAGTCTCATTAGTATGCTACTGCCTGATGCAAATGTTTCCATGAAATCCTGCTACGTTTGTCAAGATGACAGATCGTTTATGATCCATGTGATCATGGTCCTGAGCATTAATCAAAGCAGAGGGTCTAAAATTAGCTTCTGTTTTGTTTGTGCTAAATAAATAAAGCCAGACACTGAGATGCAGTTCTGAAGAACCTGAGCAGAAACCCAAACCAAGAACGGATCCAGTCTGATCCGTTTATTAAATTACATGAACAGTTAGTCATTATTAGATTTTACAGTAATCAGTTGACTCTGATAGTGTGAAATAAAAACACTAAAAGAGGAAATGGGGACACAGGATGCATTTAATCTGACGTTGGTCTGTCGTTCTGTCTCTATTATGTTTGTGTCTGGGTTTCAGTCACAGATGGCTCAGATGTGGTGGCAGGTACTTCTTCCTCCTCACGTTTGTTTATCCTGCTGATTACTGCGATGTCATACTGCTGCTCATTAAATGCTGCCTTGCCGATGAGGACAGGCCCACGATCATCTGAACAAACACTAATCCCAGCTCCTCGTCAAGCCTCGGCTAAGATCTAAGTTATGGTAAAATTCTAAAGTCTGTCTGAAGGACAAAGGAGGACCTAACTGGGGACATCCCTGGGTCCTCGCTGCTGTCTGCCTGCATCTTCTGCCCACTGAGCCCAGAAAGACGTTCTTTAGCCAGCTGGTGAAAACAAAAAAGGACTCCCATTATCTTGTTTCTCTGCTTTTTCCTCAGCAGGGTCACATGAAGCTGGTGTCTGACTCCAGCAGACATCACACGAGACGCGGGGACACCCTGGACAGGGACACACAGGAATACACGCTCACAGGTAGGGAAGACAGGCACCAGCTCCACGAGACTGGAGACAATGAGTGAGTGAGTGAGTGAGTGAGTGAGAGTGTGAGTGTGTGTGTGTGTGTGTGTGTGTGTGTGTGTGTGTGTGTGTGTGTTACGGTTGCTGGTTTCCAGGCCCAGTGCCTTGGCCAGCGCTGCTCCCTGCTCTGGATCCAGCACCATGGACAGCACCCGTGCTGCCTGAGCCTCCCTCCCTCCCTCCTCAGTGCACCCGCTGCATCAAATCAGCTAATGACAAGCTGAGGAGTTAAAGGCAGCAGCTTCAGATGAGCAGGGAGAGGCAAACAGAAAGCAGGGCTGTTTCACTCTCAGTGATACTTGTGATCGCACTAGTTAGACCATTATTGACTTTGAATAGAACTTTGGTTTGATTTAGCCGTTCTTTTGTTTGGTAACTTCCTCATTAGAGTGACAACCGCTAATTTGGGCTCGGATTTAAGTTGATTTTGGTAAAGTAGCCGTTGAGTGTTTCTTTTATTCATCCCACACGCTCATGTTTTATGTGTCCCCCCCCCCCCCACACACACACACACACAACGACTTATACCTTCTGGGGCGTAACAGTGAGTGAGTGCTTGGAAGATTTCATTATTATTTAATTTACTGGTTGATATCTGCTGACCACAGAGACAAACAGCAGCTGATGATTGTCAAAGACTCGTCAATGTTTACAAACAGTGTTTTAAACGGTGTCCTCTTGGGTTGGGGTAACTTTAAATATGTTTCAATGCGCTATATGCACGCTCCACTTCCGCATTCCACATTAGACCGTGCTCCTTCCGGTTGTTGGAGTCATCGGCGAAGCTGAGGGAAATGGCTGAGAGTTTGGCGTTCACCTGGTGCTTACTGGAGTTACCAAAAATTACAACCGATAATCTACGGTGAATTGTCTCTTTGTTTAGCTCTACACCACAGAACAACGTTTCCTCTTAGTCCTCTTGGATGTCATCTTGTACGCACACACACACACACACACACACACACACACACACACACGCTAGTACAATTTAAAGTTGAAAAACAAGATAACAGAACTAGTTGTAGTATTTTTCAAACTCAAAGACCACAGGCTAGCGTTTGCAGGGACCGGAAGTAGGCGTGCTGTCTGAGATTCGTATAGAGCCCATATCAGAACTTTAACGATGTCTGGTTTTTGGTACCAATATCCAAACAATGCTTTTTTTCAGTACCAATATTGTAATTCTAATTTTTTTTAAAAAAGCGTTCTTAAATGTTTTTCTTTTGTTTACTAAACTAAGTAAAATTACAGCAAACTTTCAGTGCCAACAGTAAACTATCAGTTAACAAAAACCTTTCTTTTTAGAGCAAGAAAGCACAGAATTTAAATATTTTTATAAATAATAACAAGCTAGCAAAACAAAAGTAAACAGTGTGAAGATACTGTACAAATTATTATCTGTGCTTTGGTGCAAAAAACATAAAGCATCTAATTTAAAATCCTGAAAAAAGCCAAAATAAACTAAATAAATAAACCTACAGTATAAATAAGAGGTAAACCAACAGAAAAAATCTATGTAGACTGTAAACATGAGTCTTTGAAATTTTCCTTCACAGAACTGAGCATCATGACACCTCCAGTGTTGCTGATGCAGCAGGAGGCGGGTCGGGCTTCGGCTGCAAATTGATGCCGTGAGCAATGGTGCTTTACTAAATAGCTGGTATTTCCATATTTAGCAGCACAGATCTTATCATATATGTTACATTTACTTGTTGCTGTTTGTTTTTCACAAAATGCAACCAAAACTTAGATTGTTTTCAACAGTTTTTTAGTCCGTGATTTCGGTAAATGTTGTTGTAAAGGAGAGGCGGGGCTGTGTGTGAGTGAGAACCATGATGTCACATGATGTGCAGCAGTGGTCGGAAAGGAGCCATGTGTTTCACTAACTGGTACTTTAATTAGCCTTTCGCCGGCCCCGCCCCCAGAACGGCTATTGTCCAATCACACATCATAGCAACCGTTACTATCCGACAACTCCAAACAAAATGATGAAGCTAAGCCTAATTTATACTAAGCATTAGCCTCGATAGTAGTCGTGTCCCCTTCGTTTCCCTTCAGAACCTCCTCATCCAGCTCAACCAGCAACAGCCAAGCATGAGTGCTCCCCCCGCCCGCGGCTGGGCGGAGGTCCGCCTCCCAGACTATCCAAGACCCTTTTAGATAAGACACACCGTGCCGGCAAATCAGCGTAATATTACCTCAACCGTGTGTCTTATAAACGCACATTAAGCCTTGGCGCAACAGCGGGTGGTGTCATGATCACGTGATGAATTAATGCCGAGCTCCGGCTGGGAACTAAAAATGAAAGTAAACACGGGCATAAAAAGTTACATTTTATAAACAGACTCAGCTGAGATGATAGCGATGCAGAGCGCCGGGAGCTTTTCTCCGTTAGAGCTGCCTGCAGCTCAGATCATCTGATAGCCGACAGCTCACAGGGACACCGCGTCGCCGCCACCGCTCCTCGGATCCACGCGTCCCCGGACGCCGGACCTTCTCCCAAACTCCCAACTCCTTGTTCCCTGCTACGCTTCGCTCAGCGGAGCCGACACTAATATATCCCTCTACTGCATACTGTAACCCTTTTTGCCTCGATCTGGATGATATTGAGGAGGAATTGCTCCAAAAAGTGTCGCTGACACGCATCTGTCTACTTCTTTCCATCGCGGAAATCTGCGGAGCTGCAGTATTTGATCCACTTATTGTCGGAGTTGGCAACAGTAACTAAGGGGGGCGGGGCTTGGCGAAAGGTCAATAGCTCCAAAAGAGATATTCTGTTTGGGAACCAGTACCTACCAACTGTTTTAGTTTGGTAATACCAGCTCTAGTGTTCATGACTTCGTTTGAAACAGGCAGCTCTATGAGGTGTTCTGACCTGGTTAACCCATGTGACTGATGGAAAAGCAAACACCAAAAGCAGGAAGTTAACGTTGATCCATATATTTTATTAGAGTAAAAGTGAAACAAACTCAAAGATGCTAAAAGTGGTTGCTGGTCTGCTTGAACGCAGCTCCAGCTCCTTCCAAAGGTGATTGCTGTGAGGTCAGCTGTTGATCCTGTTATCTGATCATGTGAGCGTTCGCTCTACTGATCTCCAAAACCTCCGTTCCAGCTCTCTCCTGAGGAAGAATGAGTTGTGGCATGGCTGCAGACACACTTGACCTTCTTATTTATAAAGCTGTTTAACTTTGCTTTTTTTATTTCCTGCTGTCTGATTGTGGGCAGATTAATATTTCCCCTTCAGGACAAACATTTACTTCATCATTTCTTCCTGTAAGCAGGCTCGCTGCTCTGCCAGACGTTCATTTACACTCTCGTTTTTTTCCCGGTGAGTTATTATCAGAGATGGCAACATTTATTATACCAGGAAGCTGTGTTTCCTGGAGGCCATTTCTAGGGGGAGTGGCTAGTTTCTGCTGATGAATGCGAGCTAATCGCAGGTGTCAGACGAGGTGTTTTCTATCATTTATCTTATCTTCAAAGGACATCCCTCTGGGAATATTAACCAGCCTGCTGCCACCGCGCTGCTCTTTAAGAAAGTCTTTAGTTATATCAGAGCCGCTCTGTCCTGGTATCGGACTAGCTTACAGGATCACACACCTTTAGTTTCTCTGCTTTAGACAAGTTATATTATAGTATCTGACCAATAGGATTAAACATAAGGTACAGATTTAACCCACTTTTATCTTGGTGTAACAGGAAGAGAATACTCCAGCTTTTCAGGGTCAGGAGAAAAGGCAATGAGGAGGAAGACTATTTAAATATCAACTACAGCCCCAGAGAACTGACGCCACCCCGCACAACATTTAAAGGAAGGAGAACTTTCATCTCAAAGCATAAATGCGAAACATTGGGTGTTTGTAAATATCAAGGTGCCTTGGTAGGACAGGCGCCTTGCTTATGAGGACACTCTCCTTCCTTGGTCAAAGAAAACAATGGAACAGACTCCTCACGTGACCACAGCTGCCCAGAGCCCGCCTTTTGCTTTTACGCTCTGTTTACGTCCCGCCCATCATACATTTCAGATGTAAAACGAGTCTTTTACTTTTTTAATTGTGTATATTGGTTAAATCACATGTGTAAGTGAGTTAGTACCTGCTAGCCACTGAAGCTGCAACTACTAAGCAACTAACCAACCATAGAAAACTGCTTTGGATCTAAATAAACATTTAGATATAAGCCTGGTAGCTACAATTGGTTATCTTACATTTAAACAGGAAATTTTCCCCCAAAGTAACTGCTGCCGGCTCCTGATCCGCGATTCTTTTGAAAATACCTCGCTGTATTCTGGGACAGTTCTGACCGAGAGAAGGCAACAAGACACCTCCCATGTATCCTTGGTCAGCTAGCTAAATGGCTAACAAACCGAGGACAAACGCCTTGCTAGCACATGAACATTTGAACACGCCTTGGCGGTTCCTGATGACATATCTCCTAGACCATTGTTTCTCAAATGGGGGTACGTGTACCCCTGGGGGTACGTGAGAAAATATACATATTAGGGGTGTGAAAAGCAGCCAGTATTTGTATTTGTTGAGTGGGGAAAGTATTTGTATGAGTTTTTGTATTTGAATTAAACTCAAAATAGGTGAAAAATCTTTTTTTTTGCGTTACACTTCTACACTATAATATAAATTTTAAGTGTAACGCAAAGAAAAATGGATTTTTACACCAATTTTGAGTTTTACTCGAATACAAATAATTTCCCCCTTAACAAATACAAATATAGATACAAATATTGGCTGCTGTGAACACCCCAAATACATATATTTAAAAAATAGCATCCATGCAAAAATTAACACCTAAAACATGTTAGTGATGATAAATATTTCCAATACATTTAGTTATCGATTATTAACATTTAAAATTTTCGAAATAGTTATTTTTTTCAAATATTTGAATTTTGTAAATGTTTATCAGTTCCAAAGATGAACAAATCAGTCACTGATGGCACAGTGCTCTGTTATAGGTCTTTTTTTACAACCAAACTTCTTTGCGCTGGTTAGGGGGTACTTGGCTGAAAAAATATGTCACGGGGTACATCACTCAAAAAAGGTTGAGAACCACTGTCCTAGACAACTGGGGCGGGACCTTGAGATTGAGAAACACCCATTATATCTTGTATGTCCCTAAACAGCTACAGTATTTCAAGATGGTGCATGACCATGGAGCGTCGGCCACCATTTATGTGTATTAAAATGTAAAATTTTAAGCTAGTAGGAATATTTAGAATAGACTTTGGTTTGAATTATTATGAAAAAGGACACGTTTTTACCATAATACACAGAATTTATTACACACTGTGGCTTTAAAGAGGTTTTTCTCTGTTGTTTCTCACTGGTAACCTCACTCAGAACCGAAATTAGATCCAAGCGTAGACTGAATGTCATCCAGTGGCTTTCTTGGATGAACAACAGTTTTTAATCTACTGATTTGTGTTCAACCCTCACCTGTGATCACTATTGTGACAGAATGAATAAGATCCTGACTGAGATGAGCTCCTGCCATTAAGTGTCCAAGATCAGCATCAGAGAAAAGGTGAGGAGTGCCCTTATCAGGTCTGAGTTACTGTTTCTTCATCTCAGCAGGAGTCAGTTCAAATATCTGAGTAGGATGCTTCCTGGGTTACCTCCCTCTGGAGGGTTCCTGGGCACTGGGAGGAGACAGAGAACTCACTAAGGAAATGTCTCTGGACTGGGAAAATTGGGAAAACCTTGGGATTCCTCAAGAGGAGTTGAAGAGTGTTGCTGATGAGAGGGAGGTGTCTCCAGGACCTTCTGTCTCAACACCCACTAGCAGAAAAATAGATGTTTTGACATTTCTGTATTTAAAGGAATTGTTAATTAGATGACATTGTTGTGAGTTTTATAAATAAACACATGATAGATCATGCCTATTTCTTACCTCTTATTTTTTTGCACCAAGTACCACAGCAACTTCCTAATGTTTTGATTTCTCACACATATGGCAATAAAACCCTTCTGATTCTGATGATGCATCTGCATCTCCTTTAAAAGCAACCGGAGCTTTCAGCTGAAGATGTTTTTGATGTGAAAGAACACCATCATGTCTTTGACTCATTGATAATTAAGGGACCGTTTCTTTTCTAAGTGAGGTTGAGAGGACATTCTTCTCATGTCAGACAACCAGCTGGATCAGACCGATGACAGCATGCTTTGATGCTGGAGGTGTGTAGAAATACAGGCATGTAGTGTTAAGATAGGATTGTGACCCCTTTTGGAGAGGAAGCGTTCTCACGAGAGCGAGGCCTTAGGAGGTTTCAGAGAAGGAGGAAACAGTCTGGACCGAGGCTGCTGCTGTCATTTTAAAACGTCCTCTTGTCCTGAGATCTAGAGGTTTAACCACAATAACCTCCATTCATCTTCACAAAGTATTTCTGCACTGTTTGACCACTGAGTCAATTTTGTTCATTCTGTAAAAAAGACAAAAAAGACATCTTACAACAATCTACCAGGCTCAGTCAAGAAAAAAAAGAGATTATTTTCTGTTTGTTCCCCAGTTTCAAGATAAAATATTGAGGAAAAAAGATGAGAAGTTGAAAACAAAAGTCAAAATACTATTTCCTACCCCAACTTTTTACCGTATAATATAAATCTTTATTCAGAAAAATATAGACATAATTGACTGGGTCAAGGTGAAATTAGGACAAACCTGGATTTCAGATCCTCCTGGAATAATCCGGACATGGTGAACCTTACTGGTCCTGCAGCAGAAGCAGCATCATCCATCTCTGATCTCTGAGGAGGATCCTTTCAGGTTTTGGCTCCTGCTCAGGATCTCTCTGTACCCAAGCTATCCCGAAGACCCGCTGTCCCAGAGAGCCTTCGACCTGGTTAAATCAGCACAGCTGCTCCCTCCACATCTGCATGGTGATCAGATCCACTCTGATGCTTTTGGTAGGATTTGCTATGGGATTGCTTGTGAAGTGTGAAGTCGTGACAGAAAACACTAAAATTTCTTGCTAGAAATAACTCAAACAAGAATAACAAGACTCTAATTTGGAGAGCTTTTGAGGTAATTCAGAATGTTTTTTTAACAAGCAAACAGAGCTGATGATTCTCCTGAACCAACCAGCTCCTGGCCCGGCTCAGCCCAGCTCGCTCTTCGTCAGCTCATGATTTGTGGGTCTCGCAGGAGAAGAACGGGATGAACTCCTCTAGGTTTAAATCTGCAAACAATAAGTCTTCTCTGGGGTGATGGATTGCACACATCCTGGCCCATTTGTCTGTGCTTTGCACTCGCTCGTATCAATTGTTAAAGAAACTTTGCCTAACATGCAGTCGTGAGTGTTGGCCAGTCACAGCAGAGCAGAGAGAAATAAGACTATTCTCTCAGCTCTAGTAAAACTTTGATTTTAATCTTCAATGGGAAGTGCTTTCATTAAATGGTAACGTACGTTAGTGTTCTGTCATTCATTAAGATCACAGGGAGCTGAAGGACAGATCTGAGAACACAGCTGGGATTTGTTCTAATGAGACTTTAGTTATCAAAGAAAACGATCCATGTCAGGTGAGACCAAGGTGTTTCATCAACCAATTTACTCATTTACCAACGCCCATGTGAAGATTCAGGATTAAGTTCTGAGATGAAATGTGATTCTTTTTGTTCCGGTCCCTTTGTATTAACGTCCTACTTTATAAAGTACTGATAAACTAAACATAGAGACACCTCAGACACTTATTCTATATTCAATATTATCCAGTTTATGTCTGTTAAACCATTACAACCAACATCTACAAATACGTATGAATTCATGAATAATGGGGTTCCTCAGAGCTCCATTTTCGGATCTGTTTTTTTTTCATTCTGTATATAAACGACTGAATCCTGATCAGTGCTAAGAGATATCATTTGCAGACGACACACATGTGTTTCTGAACCTAAATCAACTCAAACAAATAATAAATAAAGATTTAGTAGAAGCGAGTACGAAGTTTAGGTTCAGCAGCCATCTCAACATCTGCAAAACAAAGTGCATTGTTTTCTGTTTGAATAAAAATTAGAAACAAATTGTTCCTAAAATAAACCGAACAGATGAACTATGCGCCACAACGTTACTGAGAATCCTCATGAATTTTTTTTCTTACTTTTAAATTTTAAAATATGCTTTACTTTTCAGTCAGTTTTCTGTACTTCTAACCCTGTTTAAATGTTTGAGGCCCATTAACATTGCTGTATCTGATGGTTTACAACATTTATGATCCAAAAGAAACTCATCATAGTCTGCATATTACTGAACTACTCTAACCCAACCAGAACACTGCTGCAATGCTCTGAGCAGCTTCACTGTTTCCTGAGGCCTATGTATACACAGGTGTTGGCTGGTTAATTAACACATCCACCCCTCCAATTTCATTAGTCAATAGGACAGAATCACTATTTATTATCACTATATATCGCTATTTAAATACAAATACTGAAGTAATAAAAAATAGATTTGAAGACTATATTGTCGAAACATTAGTTCACTTTTTTGCACCCATTAAAGGATTTCCAGGACCAGTTTTCTCCAGCCCTATTCCTTTCATTCACAGTTTAATGTCCTGACCTACGGGCTGTTGGAGCTCCTGTGTTCCAAACTGCATGAAGTGCAACGTGCTCGCTGATGCTTGCTGAGTGTATTTTTCCCATCAGATGCAACAAGTAGTACACAATCTTAGGTATGAATTATGCTCTCATTCCAACCTCCCATCCTATCTGTAAAGCTGTGAATAGAAATCAAAACAATAGTTCAAATGGACCAGCCGCAGTACTGTGGGTAGAGGACTGCAGATCTAGAATGAGCTTTATGAGAAACTGAAAGAGTTGCATTTCTTTTCCAACTTTAAGAAAAAGCAAAAGCAAGAAAAACTCCTGTTCACATTTAAAACATTTCCTGATTGTACCGATGCAGTTTTCTGTAATGCATAGGTTTCCTAACCTCTACTGACCGAACCAACTAAACAATTAATATCACGTGAGACAAAAGCATCGGCAAAATGCACATCAACATAAAATGAGAATGCAGAGACGCTCCGTTATGGGTCTTTGTTCATTGTTGTTTTCAACTGAAATTTGGCCAAACATGTAGACAGTTTACTTTATATGTGGGGAACTAGACCTTATACAGGGCTTAGCTAGCTTCTCTGGGGTCACCCTTCGTACATCCAAATGCTAACAGTAAATGCTTTGAGGTTCATGTCTGATGTGTGAAATAAAACACATATGCACTCTGAATATGAACTGAGCACCATGTAATCTTAACTCAATTAAGTTAAATTTGGTTCAGAGTTCTTGTTACATTTTCTGTTGCATGGCTGCACAGACAGAAATTAGGATTTTGTGTTGGCCAGTCACATAAAACTAGATTAGGAATGTTTTGAACACACCACCAGCTGGTTGCGTCTGTAAAAGGAAAACAAAAGTTATCTGCGAAATTACACGTTGGTCCAGTTTTCCTTTTGCCCGCCAAAACCACCAATTAAAAGTTCGTTCTGCAAAAGCTCAAAGTTTCGCTCAGAATTTGCACACGTCTAGAGCGCTGTATTTTTAGCATCTTTTGTAGAGACATCTAATCCATCGGCTTCTTCCTGGACCAGCGATTTGCTTCATGTTCAGCCATTGTCAAACTAATTGGACCTCTAGAGGAATAATTAGGTGGTTCGATTAAAGCGACAAGGCTTTTGGCTTCACGAACAAATGTCAAGTTTTTTCTTTTGTACTGCAGATCATGGTTGACATACGAGATGCTATCTATACACTTCAGATTTAATGAAACCATGTCCACCTTTTGCTTCCAAATGGCTCATGTGTTGGTTTTTTGTAGCCGACCATTCTGTTCCTTGGATAATTTTACCTCTCCCATTAACAGAGCCCAATACCTGTAAATTACAAGAGCTATTTTCACATTAAACATTCAAATAAAAACAATGCAGAACAGTTTCTGACTTTGGGTTATGATATAATTACATTAACATAATTGCCCCATTTCTCAAACTGTTGCTACACTTAAAGAGACTATGTGGAAGTTTAACAGCTAATATAAGTATAGAAATTTAAAATGTATTCCTCATACATTCTCCTGCAATGCCCTGGTCCTGTAGAATGAGCCCTGGCATTTTCACTGTGATTGCCTCTGTAGGCCTGTAAACTCACAGAAAAGATTGTGCTCGGGTCGACCAGTGTCCTCCAGAGGCAGCGTAATGCGTGATGACGTCATGCGTGCTCACGCGCCCGCAGCGTTTGTTTGCTAGCTGTAGCTTAGCGGTAGAGCGAGAGGTGGTTTTGGTAGCTGATTCAGCCAAGAACAAGAAGAGAGCTGCTTCAAGCACCAGCGAAACTCCAGCCCAGACCCCAAACAAGACAAAGAACCCAAGAGTTTATTCCAGCGCGACAAAAAGGACAAAACTCGAGTCTGGTCGCCGAAGGCAAAGAACGAAAATTAACATCGCTCCTGCCGGCATTTGAGTAGTGGAAAATGCTGAGACAAAAGACCCGCAGTTGGCATCATTGTTGCTGGACAGGTAAGAAATTACTAAATACGTGTGGGGTAAGGGTTGTGGGTGCTTTCAAAGCAAACCGGGGGCTTACGTATGTCATAGGAACATTTGTAGGCTGCTTGTTTAGCGTGTCTCCGTCAGAGTCAGTGCTGGTCAGGATATTAATATTAGTCTGATTCTTATTTTTACTTCTCAGCGCACTGGGAATTTTTCCAGGGTAGGATGAGTACCGGTACTATTACCGCTCATTTATTAGTGGAAATCTACGAGATTTCTGCAAATATACGTCCGTCTCCAAGTAAACACATTCCCCCCCAGCGCCGCTGACCCGCCCCTCCCGATAGACAGAACACACGCTACAAGAGGGGCTATGACTATGACAAACGGACATAGTGGTGCGGTCTTATGTGGAATGCAGAAGTTGGAGCGTGCATAGAGCCCATTGTGAGGTAATGGTGTTGTTTTTGTCCAAGAAACAAAGAACATTGATCAAGAGGAAGTCATTGTTATTCCATTTGAAATTCTCTATCTCAGGATGAATTTAAAAAGTCATGTTTGCTGTTTCAAAAGGTTAAATCCGATCTTTTACACCTGATTCCGTTCCTTTTAAAATCACGTGATTGGGCCCGATTTCTGATCACGTTATTGGACCAGAGGATCCCTAGTAAGACTTCAAATACTGCTGTTTGCTGGTGCATTGTTTTATGTCAATACAGTGCAGAAGATTGTCAACATTTTGGGTCTGAGATAACTCCGAGGCAGACTAAGGGCTGGAATATACTTGCATTTTAACCTCGCGTTGGCGCAGGCAGCAGGCTGCGTCTTTGTTCATATACTTGCTGCTACACAGCGCTGCGCTCCATGTAGTCCTGGAGTGTTCCACTAGGGGGCAGACGAGAATACTCAGACCGGATAGAGAGCCGGTACAACCAAAACAAACATGGCGTCAATAAAAGAGATCAGTAACTGGTTAATTTAGAGATTACGGCAGAGAAAAGGACAGCAGCAGTATCGTAGATGGTGTGAAAGACCTCTAAACCAGAGACTTGTTTTGTCAACTCCACCTACCGGTTGCTCGTATATTACAGCGTTTGGGTGTGTTGCGTTAATTTCAGGGGACGCGCACAAACGACGCTTCAAATCAACGCAAGCTACACGTGGCAGCCATTTTAAACACGCGTTCATGTTGCTAAACAGCAAGTATATCACGGCCCTAACGCTCACAAACATCAAGGCTAAATCTCATCTGTATGAAAACTGAGGGATTTTATCGTTTCTGTTAAACATGTCCTCTTTTTGACAAGGCAGCAGTCTAGCAGAAGCTTTTTTCTCTTGTTTTTTCCCTCTGAGATACAACACCACCAGCTTTCACGAGCTGATAATTGTTTCATGTTAAATGTGTGTCACAAGTTTGTTGAGATGCTTTTTGCCACATCAGGAATTTAAATAAACATTGAAGTGTTTGCCTCAAAATGCAACGCCTAATTTAAACGTGGACAGAGTGCACTGGTGCTGTATGGGTAGCACAGAAGGCAACACCTTTAAATTAGAAAGACAGGCAAAAACTTTAATTGCACTCCCAACTAATCTGCTGTACTTTGGCGAATTCTTAAACATCTAAATCTAGTTAATAATGTTAAATGGGGTTTTGTCCAATCAGATGTTGAACTTAAAGTTGGGATTTTTCTACATGATCTCAGATTACGTAACTGAGTGTCTTGTTGTTTTTTAAACATTTGATCACATGTTGTTAGCTGGTTAAAGCACTATCATTGTTAAGACGATGCCTTTATTAGACTGTGTGTTTATTAATAGCTAAATCTATTGAGCCTGAGGACAGGATTTGGTCCAGGAGCCTTGAGTTGATATCTGTCACTGCACCTTATTCACTTCCATCATCTCAGTAAAAACTTTAATTCCAGGGAAACGCCTGTTTTCAATCACACACTTCCATGAGAATAAGGCCAGGCACTTTTTTATCCTGTTCTGGGTGAATAAAACATTTTTTAGTGTTTGTATAATTTGTACAATATGTGTCCTCCTTACACAAGTGTGTGAACACAAATATATAAAAATGTTATGATCTCATATAAAAGCAAACTGTTTTCCTCGAAACGATCTATAAATGAGACGAAGCCAGGTTTTGGTGTTTCTCTAGTAGATGGAATAGGAACAGCTTCACCATCTGTATCCTGCACACTCCTGGACTTTGAATGATGAAACTCTCTACGCTGATTTATTTAGCACAAAACGTTTATTTATCGTGAGGAACTCGCGTCCCCGTGCTCAGTGTGGATTTAAAGCAGACCCTGCAGCTCCTGGAAGCCGTCCCCCTGGGACCAGCTGGTCCTCTGCCTCCCCCAGCAGCCATGATGGATGGTGCAGGAGAAGAACAGGACACATTTCCCAGAAGGCTGAGAATCTCATGGCAGGTTAAACAGCATTCAGTGGGGAGCTGCTTCAAAGACACTTTTGACACTTGAGACAGATACGCAGACTGTATGTGGGGAGGCGACTGGGTCATAGTGATGTCATCCGCTGGTTTGTTAGCCATCATTTTAAAGCCTCCAGTTTGGCTTTTGTTGAAGCAGGTATGTGATTGAATCTTGAACTCCAACACCACGATGAAAGGCAAACTGCAGAGGGTCCTGTGTGCTGTTAGGACTATAATAGGTAGGAGGAGAGGGAGGACACTTCTTAGGTACCGGAACAAGGCAGGATGTCTTCCATGGCACTAGAATGCCAGCTGTCTCTTCACCTGACCACTAGAGGCAGATACGCAGGAGAGGAGTAGAAGGGAGCTCCAGCATCTCCTGATGTGGATCATCACAATGATGGAACAGCTGGATGGAAGATGAAACAGTTGAGGTGTTACAGGGAAGCTGTCGCTCAGAGCAGGGAAGGAGGTGTGCTTTCTGGGGGTGGGACAGGAGGATGCTGAGCTTATTCCTGAACAGAACAAATTCAGTTCACTGGATTTGTCCAGACTTCTGCTTGAAGCCAGTGATGATCTGCATCCCTAATTTTGTCCTGCTGGAGCTCCATCTCCTACTCTTCCTGGCTGCTTCTGATCCTGACTCTGAGTTGCTTTTGCATAATAATTTTGTCTCCCACCATGGTGATGCTTCATCTCCTGGCTGTAACCACGTCTGTCACCACACTGCTGGAGGCCGACACCAGCTCCTCATGACCATAAACACGACACAGTATAGAAGATATCTATGGATATTTTGATTTGATTTATAACTGCATGTTTTAACACCTGGAGCGAGGTGAGGAGAACAGGAGGAGCTGAAGAGATTAGCAGAGCAGACTGATGGGAAACCATGAGATATGGACGGGTGAAGAACAGGATATTAAAAACAGAGTTGTTACATTTCAAAATTCACTCTTGTAATATTGTAATATTTACAAAAATATGTTGTTACCAATAATTTTCAAGCTCTAATTTCTTCTTCCTACTGCTGAAGAACGCCCCCAAAATAAAAAAAAACTACTAAATAAAACTCCCCTCATTGTGTCACCGTGTAAAACTGCTGTTCAAGGACCAGATACGGTTTGGTTAGAGACTGCAGGCGTCGTTCTACAGATGATGTAATTAAGAAGGCTACATGGAGGCTCTCCAGAGTCACACGAAGCTTCCTGGTTTTCAGTGATCAAACTGCAGCTTTGTGGCTCGTTCTACTCTCATGCTGGGGAGTTGGGACCAACGTCTCAAACCTCAACCAGCTCAGTCGTCAGCTAACCTCCACTGAACCACTGTGACCTGGACATTAATCATCAGCAGGCAGCATCATCTCTCTGCCTCCACCTGTACATCTCCGTGGGGAGCGCTGCAGCTGTCCTAACTTCCACAGAGACTCAGAACGCTGCATTTGTACCCGTCATTTCTGTCCTCCTCCTCCAAGGATCCTACCTTATTAGCCCATTATCTATAACCCCACCCCCGTCTTCCTCGTCCTTGAGTCTTTCTGTCCTCGTGCCCTAACCTGTCTCATAGCCACCCTGCATCACATTTATTTAGATTTTATGTGTGAAAGTGTGTAAACGGTGAAAAATAAAAATAAATCACATGTATTATATGACTTAACACCAACAAGACTACCTGTTATAGGTGGAACTTAAAGAATGAGAATATGGTGCAGAAGTTCTTTTTTTTAGTAATTGAACTTAAAAGGTGAAACTAATCTATGAGACAGACTCATTCCATGCAAAACCAGATTTATTTGTTCTAATTGTGATGATTATGGCTACAGCTGATGAAAACCCCACATTCAGAATCTCAGACAATTAGAATATTGTGAAAAGGTTCAATATTCTAGACTCACACTCTGATCAGCTAGTGAATCCAGAACACCTGCAAAGGGTTGCTGAGCCTTTAGATGGTCTCTCAGTCTAAGTTGGATTGCTGACATAAATGGACTTTTGCACCATATTCTCATTTTTCCAGTTTCACCTGCACTACAGCATCTGAGCTACAGGAAAAATCCATGTTCTTGCCAATGATTTATACATGAAATTCATGAAGATTAACAAGGCTGCCCAAACTAAGTTGATTGCATCATCTACAGATCTGTTGGCTGATTTAGAGCCTAAAGTTGACTGACACACCTGACCAGACAGTTTTTTGCTAAATGAGATTCATCTGCTGAACAAATGTGTCTCCTGTAAAAAGGTAGATCTGATTCGAGTTGTTTTAAATGAACCGTGACCTTCCTAAACTTTAAAGGATTATTAAGAGATTGAACATTCCAGCTCACACATGTAATCGGGCATCAGCCATTTATCCCACTAGTCATAACCCACAACACAGAAAACACAAACATAACATGAAAAGTGTCACATATGAAACCCAAACCCCCTATTGATCCAGATTAGCCCCTCCTCCAACAGAACCTAAAAACAACATCCCTCCCAAACCCACAGAACCTGGAGATAGCAATCCCTCCAAAAAAAAGAACATCCACACATCCTGTGCTTGTATGCAGAAACAACACCCCACTGGGCTCCCGACCCGACCCGACCCCCAGAAACAACACCCCACTGGGCTCCCAACCCGACCCCCAGAAACAACACCCCACTGGGCTCCCGACCCGACCCCCAGAAACAACACCCCACTGGGCTCCCGACCCGACCCCCAGAAACAACACCCCACTGGGCTCCCGACCCGACCCCCAGAAACAACACCCCACTGGGCTCCCGACCCGACCCGACCCCCAGAAACAACACCCCACTGGGCTCCCAACCCGACCCCCAGAAACAACACCCCCCTGGGCTCCCGACCCGACCCCCAGAAACAACACCCCACTGGGCTCCCGACCCGACCCGACCCCCAGAAACAACACCCCACTGGGCTCCCGACCCGACCCGACCCCCAGAAACAACAAGAAAACTCAACTCAATTAGCGAAAAAATAAAGAAAAGACAAATAGCAACAGTCCTGTTGGTGAATATTTTATCCTTCCTGTTAAGGGTGATACCAAGTCTTGCCGGATGGAGTAGGCCACAGTAAACATCTTCATGACCTCGAAGAAGCTTCTTCACATCCATAAATGCAGCTCTGGCCCAGGCCAGGGAAGATTGCAACCGATGCTCTGTTGTAGTGAAGCTGGCCACAGGAACTTGGTGGAGTCAGAATCTCTGTTCATTGTTGATAATAATGTAGCTTAGCAACAATGGCTCAAGGTTTGTTACTCGCCTGTTGGAGAGCTCAGTGGGATCGGTCTATTGTCGGTTCTGACTCCAGATGCAGCATTTCTCTCAGCATCTAAGCCACAGTTGTTCTTGAGCTAGACTCTGGGCCTTCAGGAATTCCAAGAATCCAAATATTGCACCTTCTAGATTGACCTTCCAGATCCTTGTCTTTAGTACCATAATGTCGTTCTTCAGCTCCGCAGGGAGATGACTTCATCAGACCAGGTGGAAAGGCCGTCTTTTACCTGTGTTATGTTTAACCTGCTCCACGTCCGAGTGGAGCTCAGCGGTCGTATTACTCAGCTCAGCTCTCAGTGAACACAGCTCCTCCTTAATAAAGGTAACACCTTCCACCACGGTACCTCTGTTTGGTCTCAATCATCTCTGAGTATAAACCTTCAGGTTCAACAGATCCAACTTATCAGGTCTTATCAGGTCTAGTGTCAGCAGCTCTGGAGAGGTCGTAAATGCATTAGCCAGCCAGCTAGCCGTCTGGAGGACGAGTCTATTTCCTGGGTTGCAGTGTGAGCAATTTTACTCCTTTTAGCATTGGTCGCCATTCTATTAACCTATTCAGGAACCACAAGAACATCGAAGCTAAAATGAAGAGTTATGGGGCGAGTGTTAAAAGGTTAAAGGGAGCTCCTCCACGCGTGTTAAACACTAGCCGCCATTTTGGAAACTCCCTGAAGTTGGAGCAGTGATGTCAGCAACACACTTTGCTGTACTAGCCATTAGCTTATCAGTCCTATTACATATTAAAGCTATTTTGTCAGACGTAGATGATTCAGGCAGCTATCCACACTGGGTATGATATAAAAACACAGAGTGGTCAGAAAGTATGAAGTGAAGCATCATTCTGAACTTTGTCTGCAGCCTAATTCCACAAATAACACAGACCAATAATTTTCAGGAACAAGCTGCTGCTTTTCTGCAGCAGGTGAAAAAGCGACAGTGCAGCTAAGGTGCAATAACAGGATTACATGACAAATAGAAACTGTTTGTGAACGGGCTGGTAGCTCCAGGGTGAAGGAGACCAGGACTGATTGATTTGCTGCTGAGTGGAGCTTCTTGAATGTCACCTTTCTCTCTGCTCCACTGGACGGCCCATTCATTAACAGTTACTCGGTTCTCAGTTTCTGATAAACAGCAGGCAAGAGTCGCCATACTTAACCCAACCTGGACTTGACGCCTGGATGTTCAGCATCATGTTGAAGCTGGTTAAGTGAAATTACTCTCAGCAATACCCACAGAATTCTCGGTAATTAACTGTATAACAGTGGTATAAAAATGACATAATTTTCTCTGAATAAAAGTGGAACTACAGTTTTATTCCAGGTTAAAGATGCAAAAACAAGTGATTTAATACCTGAGAAGACGTTGTTGAGATGTTGTTGGGTTTGAGTCATTGTTGTAAATTCTTTCATTTTCTTTCCTAAAACATTTAATGTTTTGGTGTTTTAAGATTTAAACTAGTGTTGTTGTGTCTTTATTATTATAATTGTAGTAAATTTCTAAAGGCTTTTCTCTCTAACAAGTCTTTAGTATTGTTTTGGTAATATTAGTTGCTTTCTGGTACCATTAGTGCTTTAAATGTGTAATCTTAACAAACGCTCAGTGAGAAAACTACCGTTTCCAATCTGTGGTACATAAACCATCCCAAACAGCTGGGGTCTCACCTGCTATAAGTCAGTGCTTAAACACACAGAAGCACTCCCAGAACTTATAATGTTTATTTATTAAAACAGGCTGACTGCTGTTAGCAGATGAATGAATGAGCAACAGCTGAGCCTGATAGTCCTGCCTGCTTGGGAACATTTTGTTCATGAAAAAAATAAAAACATGATTGTAGCACTTGCTGAAGAGATGGAATGGTGTTTCTGCACAGATGACCAATTTTCATTGTTCAGTTTGTCAAATTATTTAAAAAAGACCCACAAATTTATTTTTTGCTGTTTAATTTTTTCTTTTCAAAAAACAGCACAATTGGACTCAGAGGCATTTAGTGAGTTACCATCACCCATGCTCCGTCACCAGGGTGATGTCAGGGTCTGGAGGTGGGACCAAGTGGTCTTTAATCCCAGTCCTGTGCTTTAATTAGAGTTGACAGGATGGAAATGGGCTTTTAAAGGAGCTGGAGGAGGAAGAGGTGAGACTTCTCATTAAGGTGTCAGGTGAGTGGTCGGAGGAAGCAGCTGTTAAAGTTCATAAGGAAGGAAAACACAGTGAAGTAATGAGTCTGGACAGACCTTAGCCTCTGCTTCTTTGGTCTGAAACATTTCATTCTCATCTAAGCTTCCTGCATCATTATCCGGGACCTGCAATTCAAAACCAATCAACCTGCAGATTATTTCTGATTATTTGATCATAAAATTGTAACTTCTGCTGACTTTCATTATCAGACATGGAAGTATCTACCAGAAATATAAATATCACTGTATCTCTCCTCTGTTGGTTATGAGTGTAAAACATTTTAACAGATGCTTCTTTTTTATGACGTTTATCAAAATAAACATTTCATTATAAATAAAAACCGGTGCTAAATTAGGGCCCTTTGAAAAACTCTTTTTATTCTTCTGAATTCTGCATTTCCATTCTAACTACTGTGTATAAAGTTAAAGTCATCATCACACACTGGTGAAATTACATCTCTGCATTTGACCCATCCCCGTGGTGGGGAGCAGTGAGCTGCAGCTGTGGCTGCGCTCGGGAACTATTTGGTGGTTTAACCCCCCAATCCAACCCCTTAATGCTGAGTGTCAAGCAGGGAGGCATTGGGTCCCATTTTTCAAAGTTTTTGGTATGACCCGACCGGGATTTGTACCCCGATCTCCCAGTCCCGGGGCAGACACTCTACCACTAGGCCACCGGAGCTGGTTTATATCTATTAACCCAAAAGGTGCGTAATTATAGAGTTAATGAGAAATAATCCTACATCTACAGTGTTTTCTAGGTGATTTGGGGCAACAGTAGCAGAGGAGTTAACCCAAGGGTTGCAGGTTCCCGGCCGGCTCAGTCTGATGCCGTTGTTGTGCCCTTGGAGACACTTTCCCCTCCCTTGCCTGCTGGTGGTGGAAAAGAACCGACAGCCCCTAGTGTGTGTGGCTCACAACTCTAAAAACAGCAGTTTTATTCAGAAACATCTGATAGCTCGTTTCTGATATTATTTTTAAAACAATATGTAAAAATTCTACAGTGAAAAAAATCACAAAACAGTCTCATGTCTCAATCATGTTGGAAGGAAGGTCACACTGAAACAGATTTCATTTTCAACCAGCTGGAGGGTTGTCAGTTTTTCTCCTTTCAAAGATAAAAAAAACAACAACTAAAGAGAGACGTAGCCTGTGAGGCTGATGTGTCAGTGAGCTAATGCTGCAGCGCCAGCATTTGTAGTTCAGGTGAAGCAGGCTAGAGGCTAACGTTGCGCTAACAATGTTAACGGTGAATTAGAAGTAAATAATCAGCTCTAAAATATCTCAAGCTACTTTTTCAATGACCAACAACTGGATATTACAGTGAAATGTGTGTGAAGTGAATAATGAGTCAATCATGGCGTTTTACTTCCTTTAATGAGTCGTTCAGAACTATTACAACCACAGACATCATATTTGTAGAAGCGACGTGGACTGGCACTGCCTATTAGAGCTGGCATAGCAGAGGGCCGCCATCTTGGATGGGTCTCCTTTCGCCCCCAGTGCATTTATTTCTGCTGAGGTTACCAAACTAAAAAAAAAAATGTATTATGTTTTTTCACAAAATCAGACATATGGTATGACATGGTAATTAAAATATAATTCAATAAAATAAGTAAAAATAAATTAGGGAACGCCTTGGGATTCCCCCAGAGGAGCTGGCTCAAGGGGCTGGGGAGAAGGAAGTCTCCCTCCTTAAGCTGCTGCCCCCGTGACCTGACTCTGGATAAGCGGAAGAAAATTGATGGATAGAAATTAAAATATAAAATCCCAACAGGTAGGCTGGAAAAGTCATTAGTAATCCCACGTGATCTGTTTTCAATAGTATGCTGGTTGTTGCAGCCGTAGGCTGCACATAAAAGGGACATAGTTGCTCACTCTGCATTGACTCCAGTTGGGTTTAGGGAGTGAGGAACCCACCCAATATGGCGAAGACACTGTTACACTCTCCAGTGGCGCGTCTACGTATTCATGTCTATGATTACAGCAAGCTAACAGCAAGACAGCAAACTGCCACACCTCCTGTAATGCTGAAGAAATATTACCGTAATAAGTGTAGTAAGTGCTCCCTACTGTAAAACCCAGTTTAACAGCGCTTACACCAGGTATGACAATGTATTTACCTACGTCTCACCTTGCTGTGTATGACTCGTCTTTTCTTGTCTTTCTTCTGAAACTCACGCAACGGGAGTGAGATAGTGACTGCAGTAACCAAATTTGACTACAGGATGCCATTCTTACTTCAGTCTTACATATTGTACCTTTAAGTTTTAGAAGAGTGAAGGTTGTGATGCAGTTACAGCTGCCAGTCAATGCTTGTCTAAGTAAATACATTATAATGTAGAGGTGCAGTGAGTAATCACAAATATGTGTAATTAAATATATTGTCAACATGGTAATTACCATCACGTCACTAGACTGTAAAGCAGGGTTTCTCAACCCTGGTCCTCAGCGCCCCTGTCCTGCATGTTTTCCATGTTGCCCTTTCAAACACCAGTGTTTCCCTGCTGCCACACACCTGACAAAATGAGTGAGTGATTAACAGGCTTCTGCAGCCATGTGCTGAAGCAGAGACACGGAAAACATGCAGGGCAGGGGGGCGCTGAGGACCAGGGTTGAGAAACCCTGATGTAAAGGGTGCATAGATAGGAAATAGAATTATCTGCTGAGGCCTGCAGCGTCTCCCATGTGGCCCCAAGGGGCCCTGCCTCACAGCTCCCTGTGGTCTTGATGAACTGAATATTTATATAATATTTCAGCAGCTTCCAGACATCTCTGGAGATCAGCTGTGAAGTAAGCTCGTAGTATTTCTATTTCAGCTGCCGGTCTAATCACAAACCTGTCTGCTCCCACTGATCCTGGTCTTAATAAACAGGTAAAACAACTGAGCAGGTTTCTCATGATGTCTGTCTGTATGAGTAAAAGTGGGCTAGTACCACTGAGGAGCAGAAGTAGGCCAGAATATAAAGTTAATAAATAAAAGAAGATAATGTAAGAGAAGTGAGGCCTCAGAGAGGCCCCAGCCTACATTCTGCTCAGTATTTTTAGTTCATCTGAAAACGGATGTTTACTGAATTCAGCAAGAAGATCTGTGAAAGCGTCGGCCTGATGCAGACATAACACCTGCCAGCATCAGGTCTGATGGATGTAAGTCACCTGCACACTAAAGGATGTCAGATCAACGTGTTTGTCTCCATATCTGAAGTAAAACAATCTAAAAACCTTCAGTGGTGACTAAAGATCTCGGTGACAGACCACATTTCTACACCACTGAGATTATTACAGGTTTATGTTTCATCATGACCTGCTGCTCTGTTTCTGATCTGAATGAGTCAAACTCTTCTTTTCCCAGGATGGAATGATTGAGTGAAATATAGGTTCAGTTTCAGATGATTTTGGATTTTCTCCCTTCCATGTGATGTTAAATATTTGCATAAAGGCTCAAACATACACACATGCTCACATAGAGTTGGATAAATGTTCGTTTGCAAGTTGCAACTTGAGCAAACTTTTTTAGTGCCATCAAAATGCTTCTGGGAAAATTCTGGATATTTGATTCCTCTTCTTGGCAGAATTTGTAGCCTTCATTTAAGTCCAGGAATCTCTTTTTCCTGCTTCATCCCATCACAAACCGGTTATTAGGAATATCTGGGCTCACTGGCCTGTTGGGACACTCAACTGTGTCCAGGGTTCAACCATGTAAGAGTTCAGGTGAGGTCATTTGTAGGTATCTCTTCTTCATCCAGTCCACTTTAACCAGAACCACATCGTGATGCTACCTCCACCATGATTGATGGTTATTAGTGGCTACCCTGACTGACTTAAACATATTTTGTTTTTCAGTGAAGCGTGAAAGTTTGGCTTTTATTGTTTGTGCATTCATATGTAAGTTACAGCCTGATGTAGTTTTGTGGGCCAGCTTAGCTATCTAGTCTTATCTAATCTTATTGTTTAGGGGTATGAGGACTTTTATTGCAGTGAAAACTTGAGCTATGCTCCTGCTTTTACAATTTAAAATACATTTTGTTTCATTAATTAGTTTATCTGACATATGGAGGAGTGCTGCTATTTTCTTCATCTTGACTGAGCATCTGGGATAAAGGTTTTCATTTTTATAAGAGTTTATCCTGATAGCAGCTTGTTTTTCTATGGAAGTCATTGTTTCATGTACATGGATCATCTGAAGGGTTAGGGACGTCTCCATCGTAGTTTGGGCCCCTAAAGATCTTACATAGACGTCCAACAAAGCTCAAAGTAGCAGCACCACCCAAATAAACGAACGAACGAACGAACAAGAGTAAGGCAGGTCATGAAGAGCCAGCTGAGTGGTGAGACCAGTCCAGGCCATCCACACATGTCCCGCTAGTATAATAGCCTAGCCAGTCCTTTCAGTCCGTACTCAAAGCTATGACCTCAGGTCAGGACTGGATCAGATTAACAATATGGCTGCATGATGGTGCAGTTGGTTGCACTGTTGCCTCACAACAAGACGGAATCATGTTGATTTAGTTCTCACAAAACTTTAGTGTGAAATTATACATCTGGCTATTAAAAATGTCAAAATTCCACCAATTTGTTTTCTTGTCATTTAATCAGGAAGCGTCTTAATTATGATCCAACATGTTCATTTTCACTGCACAAAACCACTTGAACACTTTTTCCTTCAGTTTACCTTGATGTTTCCTTACCAAACGGGTTCCTGTTACTTGTGATATTAGCAGGTTACTTACTGCAAGTTTTATTATTAGCTGCAAAAAAAAAGTCTGTGTGATTTATCAGAAAGTTGTAAAATAAAACTCCCCCTGAGCAGAAAAACGGCTGTAAGAAACGACAACAACAGTTCTAACATTTCTCAAGGATGGAACAAACCAACCTGTAATCTACTGGTGTTAAAATATGTCAGCATCCGGTTTCAACTACAGTAGTTTCATCTGCAAGTTGTCTGAATGAACAAATACCAGATCAGATTGAAATAATGACTCCTGGCGGAGGAAAATCCTGAATCCTTAACCTCTTGCAGGTATTTGAAAATAAACTTGTAAACTCTGTATACATACATGTGATCAGACCAAGGAGCTGATTGTTGACATCAAGAGGTCAAGGTCACCAGTGACCTGTCTCCATCCAGCAGGTCTCTGTGGACAGAGTGGAGGACTACACAGACCTGGACAGGGCTGACAGCACAAGTACACTTTACAGCAGTAGCTCAGGAGGTAGAGCGGGTTGTCCAGTAATCGGAAGGTTGCAGGTTCAATCCCGGCTCCCCCCATAGAATGCTGCTGTTGTGTCCTTGGGCAAGACACTTAACCCGCCTTGCCTGCTGGTGGTGGTCGGAGGGACCGGTGGCGCCAGTGTAAGGCAGGCCTCGGCTCTGTCAGTGCGCCCCAGGGCAGCTGTGGCTACATTGTAGCTCATCCCCACCAGTGTGTGAATGGGTGGATGACTGATTGTGTTGTGAAGCGCCTTGGGGGGTTGTAGAAGCCTAAGAAGGCGCTATACAAATACAGGCCATTTACAGGAAGGGTCAGAGTCGTCTCTACTCCTGTCTCTTATACAC
>SSNS01000612.1:33373-90203 GCA_006937985.1 Aphyosemion australe
GATTAATCTCATATTAATCGTTCAAGAAAATTTGCCCCAACAGCAATTTCTTTGTTGAATAATGAGAATCAAACAAAATATATGGACATTGTTATTGTAAACTCAAGCTCTTTTAATTAAAACCAGATTGTTTTTAAATTGTATTTCAATTCAGAACGGGCGAAAATACACACACACACACACACACACACACACACACACACACGCACGCACACACACACTCGCACACGCACACGCACACACACACACTCACACACACTCACACACGCACACGCACACACACTCGCACACACACACACACACACACACACACACACACACACACACACACACACACACACACACACACACACACACACACACACACACACACACACAGATAATCTATTCCAACAATAGGACAGACCTAAACGTACAATACTATTTTAACTACATTTTGATAATAGTATTGTCTTTAAATTATTATTATTATTATTATTATTAATAATAATAATAATAATAATAATAACAGTATGCATGAAAACCTTTACTTTTTAGTATAAATGACTACAATACAATAATATAAATGACTAAATATTCTATAATATTTTAAAATGAATGTCCAATTGTTTATTATAAAATTGAATAATTGAAATAAATGGGCACCTAATAGGAGGAACTACAAACAGGAAACATTACACTAATCAATGACAATGTAAAGTCATTTAGTGACAAATAAAGTTGTTTTGAACTGCTGCTGGTATAGGCTGGAGCTATTTCAGAAGCTTCAGTACGTATGGCCTTCTATCTCTGTGACTGATTGGTCAGTTCAGACCTCTTTTGGATCTTTAGGGCCAATAGAATTAAGCGTTACTCACCAAAGGTAAACTTTTATTTTATATTATGACAAAATGATTTCTGTTATTGTTGTTCTCTGGCTTCTATCCCTGTGAAACTTGCTGTAGAGTGTTGGGAGATCCATATTTAGAACCAGTAGGACCTTAGCTTCATGATGGGTGAATAGATAGAAAATGTGTAGTTAGATTTTTAGCAGCGTTAGAGACAGAAATGAAGACATAAAAACACATGAAGAGGGATTTCTGATCACTCATTTGATTGTAGTTTGTTGTGTTTGACGCACATAATAAATGTTTACATGGTCTTGTAGCCAAGGGCCAAGGGTTTTATAGAGGTGCAGCTTTATGATATTTAGGGCATTTTGCTGCTAAACTTCAACATTTGGTCCCAAAGGGTTAAGTACGTTATTAATGCTTTATTTTTTCTAATTAATTAATCATAATAAACGCGTTACATTCCCACCACTAATAAAAATGTTTATTTTTCATATCAGCAAATCATTAAATTGAAAATAAAAAGGCTCGTCTGTGAGTGAGAGGATGTGGGTCATGGCTGCTCTCTGAAGAGAAACAGGAAGCCTGTTTGCTTTTATCATCTTTTTGTAATTTTGCTTATTTATAACTTTTACACAGAAACACACTTTAGTCCCTGGGTCATTTTATTCCAAAGATAAACAATAAGTAAGCTGTTGTTGACTTAGAGCATCCTCCACCTCCAGCGTCTGTGATGTTCTTCTGGGTTTGTGTCACCTGATGATTCAGGTCACCAAAGGCGCTGGGGACTGAGACGACGCGACACAATGTGGTGTCTTGGTAATGAGAATGTTTTATTAATATTCCTTTAATCGTTTAGATCTTTTGTTTCATTTTTACAATATGCTCTTGTTTCAGAATCTCACTGTGTAAAGTTTATAAACGCCTCATTGCTGCCTCTGTTCATCTTTGGTTGGTAAAAATGAAACAGAGTTTTGTGCCAAAAAACAAAACAAATACATCCATCAGGCCGTTGTTGTTTGTGAGTCAAATCTCCTGGAAAATGAAGTCATTTTTCTCCCCAGGAGGAAGTTTTTGGAGTTCACCCAAGCGTGAAACAGGAAGCTGCCCCCTCGCCCCGCGGCTCTGACGGGGGCTGCTGATTGGTTGTCAGCGGCTGGAGTGGCAGCAGTGTTCCTGCCTGGGAATGATGGGCGATGAACGATGGGAATCATTCTCTCATGGGGAGTGTCTGTCCTCGCCACCACTGTCAGGAGACCTGGAGGACACAAAGGCAGCGTTAGGAGGGAATCTGTGACATCATCACCAACATTCAGCTACAGCTCCTTTAAGGTTAAATAATTCAATCACAGTTTTGTTAAACAACACAAATTCAACATTATAAGAGTGCCAATGCTCCTTTTATGGTTATTATATATTCATGTCTCTCATAATTATCATTTTGTTTGTCCTCCCACAGAAACAGACCCATAAAATACACCACGCAGCTTGATCTAGGCTTGAGTACTTTAGAGTTTATTTAGTGGGCAGATTAAAAAAAATTACTCATCAATTAGGATTTTGTTGACACTAAAAACTGCCCGTGTCTCATACAATCGCTGTGTCAGAATTTCATTAAACAACAAGGTTTGAAGATGGTTTTATTCCAGCACCAGTACACTCAGCAGCTGGACCAGTTCAGACAGCACTGGTGAGTTAAGAAGATACAGATTTCTGGCCTGAAGCAGCTCCAGTCCCTGGATTTAACCGTGGTTCCTGCAGACTTTGTTTTATATTTTGTTTAATACATTTTTATCACATGGCTGTTTCAGGAGAAATATTAGGGCATGGACCCCTGGATTCAGTGTGATGAAGCTAATCCCACTGATTAGCTCAATTAGCTGATTAATCTGTTGGTGGAATAGTGGGTTGAATAGTAGGTGAGCCAGTTTATTATTGGGTCAGCCAACTTCTTCACTGTTGTTTGGCTAAAATGAAGACGATACCATTGAAGAGTAATAATAAACAAATTGTCTTTTTATCAATTCTGGTAGGTTTACATTCTGTACAAATCATATTTTCCTGTTCAGATAGAACATTTTATGTAACAGATGTACAGAAAAGAATCTGTAACACTATAGAAAAAGGATGTACACCACTATAGGATTCCAAACATCCCAGTTCAAGCTACTTTACATCGTAGTGAGGATGATAGATCAGACTGCATTAGCAGCCCCTGTTGTTGTCTACTAGACTACTATAGCTGGGGTAGTGGTGGTGGTGGTGGGGGGGGTTGAGATGTAACACACCTGGGACACAACTAGGAAGAATTAATGAAGGAGGCTTTGATTAGTAAACCTAACACTGAAATGATCAGAGGCATTTGAAGGGTAACAAGTAAAAAAGCATCATAGTGAAAATCAGAGTCTACAATTGGGTCAAAAACATGAGCAAGAATACAGTAAACAGCTGGTGGAACCCGTCAGAAATAATTCATTCTGTTATTTACGTTAAAGGGATATTCCACCCTTAATTGAAATTTTGTTTGTTGATATATTTACCAGAGTTAGATAAGTGGGAAAAAGCTTTTTTAACCAGCCCAGTCATTCTCCTGACCCGGCTGTACTCCTTTAGCTTTAGCTTAGCATAAAACACAGTAAGTGAATGGATCCAGCTAGCATTGCGAGTAAAAATGTCCTTAAAATCACTCAGTAGTGATCCCAATTCAGCTTGGTGACCTAAATAATCACACTGACTGCAAGTGAAAATAATTAGTAACATAAAGGAATGACAGGCGCCGTTTTAGACTTGGGACTACTTTATGACAAAGCACAGCTGTAAGCTGTAAGTTAGGCAATAATTGCTTTGTAACAGATTCAGTGCTGCAGTGGTTAGAGTGTCAGACCAGTGTGTTGTTTTGCACAGGTTCGCATTCCGGTCGCGGCAGTAACTTTGTTTTTCTTATTTTTTAGCTACACTTGCCAGTATTACGTTTTCAACCCTTTATTGGTAAACTGTTTAAAATATAAGGACTAATCTGTTTTCTTTGCTCATTTAGCCAGTGTGAGGTGAGCAGAGTAAATCAACTAAAAAGCTGATTGAAATGACCAAATTCAAAGATCTTTAGAGACACAAAATATTTTGCAGAAAATAATCAATAAAGATAAAATATAAATAAATGAAATCTGCTTCAGCTGGCTAAATAAATGACTGTCAACACCACCGGGAGTCGAACGGGCATCAGCAGATGGCAAAATGAGACAAAAGGCGAAACACAGCGTTTCAGGTATAAATTCAGGCTGACAAAAAGAACTTGTATTTGAGATAAATGTCATCTCAATAGTGCCTACGGTAACGTTTTATCATATACTTTGCCTACCTTTGTTCTGAAAGTTTAAAATAGCATGCTCTGGAAGCTTTAAGGACTTTTTTACTCACAATGCTAGTTGGATCCATTCACTTACTGTGTTTTATGCTAAGCTAAAGCTAAAGGAGTACAGCCCGGTCAGGAGAATGACTGGGCTGGTTAAGAGTTTTTTCCCACTTATCTAACTCTGGGAAATTTGTGAAGGTAATGTGGCCAGTTGGGCTTCAAGGTCTTGATCAAGCTAGGGCACAGGGTCACCAAGCTCCACCCAGCACCCAGTCTTCTGCCACCACAACCTCACTTTGGATGTTGTTCAGAACATCGTAACCCTGTCATGCTTAATAAGGTGTAATTTGGATTCCACTGCTTTCTCGGTATAAGACCTGACCTAAAATCTGCAAAGACCATCCACTTTCCATATGAAGGGTGCCTAACATACACTGGGCCATAGAAACCTTCAAAACAAGGGCCTAAGCTGAAGCCAGACCATCTCTCTTGATCATTTATTCCAGGGGTGGGGACTTCTGGTCCGTCGAGGGCAACTATCCTGCATGTTTTAGTTGTTTCCCTGCTTTAACTGACTTGATTTTAATCATGATTAACAGGCTTCTGCAGAGCCTGATGTGCAGCTGAACAGGTAAATCAACCACTGAATCAGGAGGGTCGGAGCAGGGAAACCACTAAAACATGCAGGATACCAGCCCTCGAGGACCAGGGTTCCCCAGCCCTGATTTAGTCAGATTGCCTGAGCGCAGTGTGCTATAGGAGCAGTGGACGTGTTCAGTGAGACTACAGCTGGCAGGTCTGAAATGATCCAGACACACCTCCACCTCAGTGTTTAATCAGCTGTGAGTGGTATGGTACAGGAGGAGCTCTGTGATCATGCTGTTTCAGTGTGATAGCCAGTTATCGGTGCAATCTGGCTCGTCCTTGTCAGACTCCTTCAGCTCTTTAAGGATTCCAGCTGCAGTAAAACACTGTAGACATGAATAATTCAGAGGTGAGCGGCTCAGAGGTGCTGCTACTGTTGCTTCATTGTCTTTATCTTGAAAGTAATTACAGTAGAGCTCTTCTGCACCGCAGTCAGAGATAAAGTCTCTGTGTCATGTTTGTGATTTTCCATCAGGTCATTTCCTTTTTAGACATTTTACTTTGAATCAGTCTTATGTTAAACATCCCTAAACTGATATTTATAATTTACAACAGTTCTCACTCCAAGTTCTAGTGATAATCTGTTTCCTCACCGTTATATGTCACTCTTTTAACACAATGCATTGATCCAACACTCTCACAAGACGCTGGTATTTAATGACTTGATAAATGATCATCATACTGAATTATTTTGTCCTATAGGGTTAGGTTAACGGGTTGCAATTGGGGGCCACACAAAATCACTCCAAGGGCCACAAAAGGTCCCCGGACTGCACTTTGGAGATGCCTGATCTAGAGGATGATTCCATCTGGACCTGCTGTATAGTTCTGATAAAAGGAATTTTCCGGTCATTTTGAAGTGTACGTAAAAGTTTTACTGTGTAACAGTTGAAAAAAAAAAGGTTTTTTATTAATTGCAAATAGCTTTTTTAATAGGTTCTGTTCAGAGAAATAGCTTAGACATCCTCCAGGACTGATAAGCTAACAGCTAGTCTGAGTGCAGCCCAAAGTGTCGCACAAAAACTTCAGTCTCTCAAAGGCTCAATAGGTAAACTAATCACAAAACAGTCTAATGTCTCCATCATGTTGGAAGGAAGGTTACATTGAAACTGATTTCCTTCTCAAACGGGTGCTTGTTCAGATGTTTCCTTGAAATAGTTCCTCAGGGGGTTGTTTTAGGTCCTCTGCTCTTTTCTATTGATCTGCTATGATTGGGAATGCTTTTTCAGAAGCACAATGTTAGTTTTCATCTTTAAGCCGATGACTGTCAAGTTTATTTGCCACTAAGATGGGGATCATCAGGTGTGATCCAGCCCCTGTTGGACTGTTTAAATGAGGTGTATTTGTGGATAACAGCTAACTGTTTGAGTTGTAATGAGAGTACTTCAAATACTTGTGTTCCTCAAAGTAGTTTTTACCCACAATGACAGCAGGCCACATGGTGTGGACCTCCAGTCAATAGCTCCTTTTGGAAAAACCTGGACACAGACCTGGGTGTGAAAGTGGACTCTTGATGCCTAAGTGAATGAAGTGGTTAGATCCTGCTTCTTTCAGCATCGACTCCCATCTAAGCTTAAGTCTATGCTATCAAGAATGGATTTAGAGATTGTGAATAGTGCTTTTGCAATGTTAGATTATTAGAATCCTTAGTGTTAGATCATTCATGTATTCCCAGATTACTGATTTGTGTCACTCCACTTGACGCCTCTGCTTCCTATCAGATCTTGTGAGACAATGTGTCCACTTTTAATTTAGTCAGAATTGTTTGTTCTTTCCACAATCAGCTTAGGAACAAACACCAGATGGCTTTTCATATAGAATAGAAAGGTGACATGCAGTCACTTATCTGACGCATTTACATGTATCTATCCAGTGGGTTAGGCCCAGGAAGCCTCAGGCTCGAACAGAGGGGGTGGCCTTAAACCCAAGTTATACTTGTCCATCACATTGATGGAGACCTTTTTTATACTTCTCCGTTGGTGTTGTGAAGCAATGTTTTACCAGGACATCATGAGGCTTAGACCTTTTCTAGCAGCTCTGCCTACTGTTGCAGCAATGGCCGACAGAGAGCAAGTTTTCATTGAGCTAGAACTGCTTTATCTCGAGGAGCTGGCGCTGTTGATAAATTTAAAAGATGTGGCATCACGCTGGAAATGATCTTGGGCTGCTGTTGGGTTGACCAATCACAAACATGCACTCTCTAAACAAATCCATTAAATGACTAAAACCAACATGACCTCATTTTGAACAGACTGTAGGTTCCTGGTTGAGGGAAGTAAATATTTGGTCCTCTTAGCTCATCCCCTCCATCTAAAGATATTTCTCTGACCTAATGGAGGTGATTCCTGCTCCTGCCACCTCTGGCTTGATGCTGATAATCGTATTAAAGGGCCTCACACAAACATAATTAAGTGTTAATGAAGGGTAGGAGAGCTGATTGCTGCACTAGGAGGCAGATGGAATGACAAAAATGCATTTCTTGAGAGAGCAGACCGACATGAATCCCTGTGATTACATGAGAGAAGAAGTCTCTAAGAGGAGGATTAGGGCATCAATTAGCTGAAAGGAGGTGTTCAGACTTACAGAAATGTAGGCTACAAAAAGTAAAGAAGATTTTATTTGTGAGATCAAAATATTCTTGGAAGTAAATAAAACATAATCCCAACACTAACCCTAACCCCACACACAACTCAGGCTGAATTCACCCATGGAAAAAAATCCCATCACACCCTCCACGGGTGGTCTCATCCTTCCAAGCTCAGGTCCTCTACCAGAGACCTGGGAGCTTCAGGGTTCTGCACAGCATCTTAGCTGGTCCTAGAACTGCACTTTTCTGGACTGAGATGCCCCGATGACCACGGGCATGACTGATGTCATCACTCTCCAAGCTCCCAAAGGATCTTGGCTCGAAGATGCAGGTTGAGATGAACAGATTTGTGCTGAAATAGAATTATCATGCTAAATGTGATTCCTGCAGAGGAGAAGTAACTTTTTCCTTAATCCATTAAGACATGCAGTTCACTCTGAGGAAACATTTTACTGTATTTCTGTAACTTCTGTTCCTTCTGTGTCCATCTTGAGTTTGTTCAGTGACATCAGACTCTAACGAGTGTTATGTGCTCCATCATCGGTGTGTTTGGGCTGGCATACTTATTGTGTCAATGGCTGCATTCCACTTTTGCAACTTATTGATGCCCACCCACCCACCCACCCATCCATCCATCCATCCATCCATCCATCCATCCATCCATCCATCCATCCATCCATCCATTTCACTTATCCGGAGACGGGTCACAGGGGCAGCAGCCTAAGCAGAGAGGCCCAGACTTCCCTCTCCCCAGCCACTTGGGCCAGCTCCTCTGGGAAAATCCCAAGGCGTTCCCTGGCCAGATAAGGAACATAGTCCTTCCATCATCTCCTGGGTCTTCTTTTAAGTCTCCTCCCGGTTGGATGTGCCTGAAAAACGTCACCAGGGAGGCGTCCAGGAGGCATCCTAACCAGATGCCTGAGCCACCTCAACTGGCTCCTCTCGATGTGGAGGAGCAGCGGGTCTACTCCGAGCCCCTCCTGGATGACTGGGCTTCTCACCCTATCTCTAAGGGAGAGCCCAGACACCCTGCAGAGAAAACTCATTTCGGCCGCTTGTATCCGTGATCTCGTTCTTTTGGTCACTACCCAAAGCTCGTGACCATAGGTGAGGGTAGGAACGTAGATCGACCGGTAAATCTACTATATGAGTGTATTCTATATGTCTGATGTTACCAATCAGGTGTGATAAAACACAACAATCGTACCATTAGGTCATATAAGGGAAATGCACAAGCAGAAACCCCTCTTTTATAACTTATTGGTACATTCCTGGTGAAAAAAACACCAAAACAATTAGCTTGCAACACAGAACTGGATCATTTGCTAACTAAACACCAGTGATAGATGAGAAGCTGAGTGGCAGCCCAAAAGTTCTTCAACATCAGTAGGAACAAAAACAGATTTTAAAGGTCTGTGATCTGAGGGAAGTTCCTACAGCAGTCAGATGAAGCATCAACATAATTTAGAAACACAAAAAGCCTAAATACATAAAAACGATCTAATTTACTTTGAGATAATGTGTTTAAACAAATACTATAGCGCTGACAGAGTTGCATAGAGCGGACAGGAGAGATAAAAGACTTCCCTGATGGATGCTGCCTATTAGCTTGAGACACTCAGAGGAAACTCAACGATGACAGTAGATGTGTGGTTAAAACAGTTATTTATATTTACTGTAAACAAAAAGAAATGTCTCTGTTATATTTCTGCTGAAGTTATCTTGCTAGATTTGACTTCATTAGCGTACCTACTGAGCTGCTGGTGTGTTTTAAAGGGCTGCTAGAATTCAAAACCACATTCACCTTGTTGTAAAGGCAGCTTGGGTGTAGTCTGTGCTGTCTCTAACCAGCATTCCTACAGTCAGGCCCATAAATATTGGGACATCAATACAGTTCTAACATGTTTGGCTCTATACACCACCACGATGGATTTGAAATGAAACAAACACCATGTGCTATAACTGCAGAGCAGATAATATAGCCCAAAACACTTCAGAATTCATCCATCATCAGTAAATACAAGAGAACCAGTTCCAATGGCAGCCATACATGCCCACGCCATGACACTACCACCATGCTTCACTGATGAGGTGGTAGCTTAGGATCATGAGCAGTTCCTTTCCTTCTCCATACTCTTCTCTTCCCATCACTCTGGTACAAGTTAATCTTGTTCTCATCTGTCCATAGGATGTTGTTCCAGAACGGTGAAGACTTATTTAGATGAAGTTTGACAAACTCTAATCTTCCTGTTTTTGAGGCTCACCAACAGTTTACATCTTGTGGTGAACCCTCTGTATGCTCTCTGGTGAAGTCTTCTCTTGATTGTTTGACTTTGACCCACACACACCTTCCTCATGGAGTGTTTTGGATAATATTATTTGCTCATATTCAGCCAAATGCTTCAGAACTCAATGGAGGCGTTTTACAGTGCAGATGGACAATGACCCAAAGCAAACTGCAAAAGCAACCAAAGACTTTTTTAAGGGAAAGAAGTGGAATGTTATGCAATGGCCAAGTCAATCACCTGACCTGAATCTGATTGAGCAGCATTTCACTTGCTGAAGACCAAACTGAAGGGAAAACGCTCCAAGAACAAGCAGGAACTGAAGACAGTTGCAGTAGAGGCATGGCAGAGCATCACCAGGGATGAGACCCAGCGTCTGGTGATGTCTATGCCTTCCAGACTTCAGGCTGGAATTGACTGCAAAGGATTTGCAACCAAGTATTAAAAGGTGGAGGTTTGATTTATGATTATTATTCTGTCCCATTACTTTTGGTCCCGTAACAAGTGGGAGGCACATATGCTACACCGTTCACCTGATGTGGATGTAAACACCCTCAAATTAAAGATGACAGTCTGCAGTTAGAGCACATCATTTGTTTCATTTCAAATCCATTGTGGTGGTGTATAGAGCCAAAAATGTTAGAATTGTGTCAATGTCCCGATATTTATGGACCTTGTGTAACCAGTGTGTTTCCACTCGTGTCTGATGAAACGCCTCAAACTGGCAAAAGTTGTCTCACAGTATGGGCAGGTAAAAGGCTCAGTGGGGTTGTGAACATCAATATAATGTTTATGAAGAGCCTTGAACACAGGGAAGTTCTCCTCACATCGGTTACACTAAAATGGTGTATGAGACTCTGTGCATGGCCAGAGCTTCTGAATCACATACTAATGTCATGCATACCTCGCAGTATAGGGGTTGTGTGTCTGTTTATGAGAATCCAACGTTGATTTGTATTTATATGTAAATTAGTAACGTTGGAATGGCCATGGAAAAACAGTTCAATCTGAAAAAAGCTGTTAGCATGTCCCAACCCACTTCAATGTAGGCACTATTTCAACGATGGTCACAGTAATGCTAACCACACAACAATGGTAGCCTGAGCTACTGATAACACTAGCGTGGGTTACTGCTAACATCCTTGTTGGATGAGCGGAAAATCACAAAGAAGAATGTTGGAGCACACATGTAACGTTCCAGGATGTAATGGGAATATTCAGACTTTGATCAAATACCAGATAGATCCATATCAGGATGCTGTACAGCTGTACAAAGACTTACTCGCTTCAGTGTCAGAGCCATCGGGGTAAACCGGCTAATCACACGCAGCTCATTTAATATTCAGGCCCAAGTGGGCGGGACACACTAGTCTTTCCATTGTAGGGCTTTATAATGGGGCTGTGCTTAACCATTTATCTGGGCTCCTGGGCCATTTTGAGGTCCAACAAAAATTTTAATCTGCTATATAGAGGCTCAAAGAACATGAGCTGAAAAAGATGAAGAGTTTAGAAACATCGGCTAGTTCTGAGTGAGTTTGGTTGATTTGATGATTTCTGTTGCTTGAAGAGGATTCAGAAACAAAGATGCTAATCATCAGCTGCTGTGAAGCGTGATGGAGGAGAGCACTCAGACATAACAATTATTCAATCAGCACACACACAGGCGGTGATTGGGCCAAAACAGCTTCCTCTTCAGATGGTATTATTTTATTAAGATGATGGCAAAATCTGAAGAACTGCAGAGTCTTTTCAGCACAGACTTTATGTTTAGTCATCACACAGTTCCTACCTGCATTTGTAGTGAAGCTGTTTTTAAAGCCACTGGATCCTCAGACCCTGCTCACACCTGCATTACTGTAACACGTGTCTTTGGTGATTCACATGAAGCCCCACAGCTGCTTCATAATGTGTCTCAGCTGACCACTCTAGCCAAATCCAATTTCACCACTCTACTGATCAGCTGAGCGTTGTTAAATCCCTCACACGGAGTTTTACCAAGCTACCACTCAGGAGTGAACGGAAACACAAGGATCTCTTTTGATTTATAATCAGTACTAAATGAGCCGATTTAGTTACAAGAATTAGCAGAGATGAGGACAGAAAGCAAGGTTGATGAATGTGTGCTGCTTGTGCTTGGTGCACAGCTGCAGCCTGCATGCAGCAGAATTCTATGCAGTCAGTAAATCAGCATGAGCCAACTAACCACAGTTGTTCTTTAAATGTAAGTCCACTGAAATCCAGTCCCTGCAATCACAATGTAAATTCACACGAGTTTCTTGGACATGCAGTTTGACCAATCACCTTAGGCCCCTGCTCAGTTTCACTTACTTGAAGTTGAACCTGCAAGATTAAAACTAGTCCAACACCATAAATAAATAAATCACATCTGACATCAAATATTACCACTAAGGTCTGTGCAGGTCAGTTTCTTATTAGGTGTTGCAGGAAGTGTTGAGATGAAACTTGTTAGAAATCTATCAAAATACTATTTCCAGAATGAAGCTGAAAGAAGAGTCAGAGGAAGAAGCTAACCCTTACCTTCAACACAATGATCCGAAGACTCCATCATCAAAAAGTATAGACAAAAAAGCTCACCCAGTATTTTGAGCTACAGCAAGAGTGCCACTTTATAAAAATTTGCACATTTTTAAAAAATCAATAATTTGCAACACAGTCCATTTCCCCCTAAGTGACCACGCTAAATATAGGAAGATTCTTCAGGGAAAACATAATAAAAAGAGGAGCTCTACACTGTAACTCCAAACAGTAATGGGCTCAAAAGTTTTAGAATCAAATAAATCAAAAGTCAAGCCAGCGTACAACAAATAACCAGATTCCACTTTTACTGGAGTTATATCTTTACTGGAAAAAAAGATTATGAATAAATGAAATCTTTGTATCAAAGTTTTTTGAGTGAAGACACTGATTACGTCATGAAGTAAGTCCATGAACGTGACTGCAGCTGCGTACTCTGAAAAGTTTGAAGATGGTGGAAGTCTGAAGTAAGTTTAATGCTACATACTTAAGTAGAATAAAACACATTATTTATTTTATGGTCGTTTTTTAACGAGATATTGTTAACTATCCCAGTTAAACACTGTGTTCCTGTTGAACCTTGTTTGAATAACAGGAAAGTTACATGTTTACCAAACAGATTGGCATACAGTTTGAATTGGCAAACCTTTTAATGCGAGCCTCGATTATGACTTAGGCTATGTTCACACTGCAGGCAAATCCGCATGTTGACCTGCCTGTGACCCTTATCTGATTTTTTCCTAATCCCATCCAGGTCGTTTCAATATGTAGTACTGATGGCGACACATATGCACATTTTTTCAAAGCGACTGCAGACTGAACGGTCATGTCGCATTAAATCCGCCTCCTACGCCACTGCTCAGCGGAGGTGAGCGTCGTGTCAGGACGTTCCTGAGGAGGAGTGCTGACAGAGGGATTCAGAGGTCTGTCTGGACATCCTGTCAAGTTTTGGAATTAAAAATACAATAAAGCATGAGAACGGGAGGTGCTGCTGGAGCGAAGCGTCTCTCCAGTCGTGAGGGCGGGGTGGGGGTTCTCCGTTAATGAACTTAATACTGAAACATTTTCAGGGAATACTAACTCGGGAAGACGGCGGGAATAAGGAGTAAAATAGTTTATAGTTTTTAAAACAGTTTCCACCCCAAAACGAGAGACTCAGGTGTGATCCTGTGTCTGAACTGTCAGTGAAGGCTTTCACATCACAACTCCTCCTCTCCTGTTCTGACTGTGACTTCCTGTCTTCTGCACATGCGGGTCGCTTTGGGGCCGTGAAGCGTTTACACTGGAGAGTGTTTGATGTCGCATTTCAGTTATAATGTGAACAACCACAAAAAAAATCGGATTTACTCAAAAAATCGGAATTGAGCATCAAGACCTGCAGTGTGAACGTAGCCTAAGTGACCCAGTGGCTGCCATACCAGTGAGTGGTAATTGCTATCATTGCTCATAAGCACCATGTTGCTCATTTCACATTTTCAACCTTATGAATGCGGTGCAAATGTGGGCTAAGCTAGCTGCCTTGTGCTAACGTGAGTTCTCATTTTTCCATTTTGTCAGCAGGTTAAAGTGGGTTTGGAGCATAAGAGAGTTCTCACCAATTGCCAAGGTATGGTTTTGAATTTTATTTTAATCATATTTTTACATTACTTCTGCACAAAAGTCCTATAAGTGAAATGATGCTATGAACAGCCCCCAAACCAATGAGTCATTCACCTATATATATATATTTGTCCGTAATGCATACCGATATTAAAACGATAGTTCAAACTGTTTTAGTGAGATGTTATGTAACAGTTATGATTTAGTGAAAAATAAACTTGCAAATGCAATTCTGCCTCAGTTGTTTTCTTTATTTAGATTGACCTTGACTAAGCAGTGTTGTTAGACTTAGTGTTCAATAGATCAGTTTAGATCAGTGCTCTCCAATCCTGGTCCTCGAGAGCCTCTATCCAGCATGTTTTAGTTGTTTCTCTGCTCCAACACTCCTGATTTGAATCAATGACGATTAAAGCCTAGTTTAAACTTCGTCTCCGTCGGTGCAGAGACACGCAACGCCACTGTCCATCGTTGCAGAGGCTCTCCAACAGGCTCGTGCTTTTCTAAATATCTGTTGAAAGCGACAAAGACCGCAAGCCTGTGATTGGTCAGGACGCCAATTCCTTTAACCTTGTCAACAACACCGCCATTCCCCCTAAAAAAAGCCATAAAACAAAAGGCGAAAATATCTAGAGGCAGACATGGAGCAGGTTGAAGAACGTCTCGCAGAAAAAGTCCCACAATATAAGCGTTACTATCCCGTGACTGAAGGAGTACAAAGATATGCAGCAAACCTTTTATCCGTGTCAGGAAATTATGGGAAACGTGAGTTTAGAGGTGGTGACTGCATGGGGAGGTGGAGGACATATTTGTCTATGTTAAAATGTCTGAAATATATAAACACAATACAAACGCACTAGAGACGTGACTGCATTGACGGCAGGATGCCCCAGAAAAGCGCTACGCCCTCTGCTGTCCTGGTGGAGAATTGCTTTACATGTATGATTGAGCTTTGTTTTTGTTGTTTTGTTTGTCATAGACCAAAAACTGTCATTCTTAGTTGTAAATGAGTGGCTGTCTCTCCCTCCAAAGGGGAGATTGTTTAGGTGTTTGTCTTTTCTGAAAGGAACAGAATGACTTTACAATAAACAGACGGCTCTTATGGCTTCTGAGCACTTCTGTTCAACATTTTCAGTATCACTGGTAAAACTTACTTCTGACAGCCTCTTTATTCGTGTTGCACTTCCTGTTGTGTGTCTTTTTTCTTGTCATTTATTTCTCTGTATTGATGCTTTTTGTTTTCTAGTTGATATTTTGTCTGGTTTAATATTCTCTATAATTATTCTATATCACGTTCTGAACACTTCTACTTCTTTCTCAATCACAGACAAAAGCATGACCACAATATTTAGGTCAAGATTGAAATCCCAATTTTTAACATATTTACTCTTGAAGTTGGGAATCACACAGTATTTTTATGTCCTTGAGCCAAACAAACAAACAAACAAACAAACAAACAAACAAACAAACAAACAAACAAACAAACAAACAGATGTATCAAAATAGGAGCATTAAGTGAAGTCTCTAACACACACTTATAAAGCTTCCATCTGCAGGGTATATGATAGTTTATGTTCACTAACACAGACCATAATACAGACTTTGACCACCAATAGCTGTGGTCTGTTTTCTGCTCATGTAAAGCCCAACATTATCATGATTCAAGTTCCTGGACTGCTTCCGTGTCCCTCTGTACTCACTCACCTATGCTCACCTATAGGCCTGCTTGAATATCTTCACCTGCTCTCCAGGATAGAAGCTCCTTCCAGCTAAAGCTCTGATGTCAGATCATCACATGCTTCATACAGACCCGATGCAGCCTGTCAAAACTAAGTAAAGTTACTCTTTCAAGTCAAGTCAGTTGTGTTGAATTAGGTCAAGTAATTCCAGGCAAATAAAGTCATGCTAAGCTTGGTCAAACTAAATTTGAATTGAGTCAATCCAAGTCAAGTCAGTCCAAGGCAGATTTATTTCATACACAGAGGTGATTCATTGTGCTTTTCAGGTGCATGAAAAAACATGACAAGTCAAAATCAAGTTACATCCAGTCAAATCAAGCTATTGCAAGTTAAGTCAAGTATGCATGCTGTGTTGAATCAAGTCTAGTTATGCTAAGCTAAGTCAAGCTAAGATTAGTCAAGTCCAGTCAAGCTATAGCTAAGTCATGCCAGGTCAAGTCAATCCAAAGTTAAGTTACGTACGTCCAGTCAAGCCACGCCACACCAATCCTTCCTCCAGTACTTCTGCATTCACGCTCAATAAGAAAACATTTATTATTTGTTTCATTCTCTCTGTTGGTTGAATATTTGGGTTCCAAATGCCCCAAAATCCTACAACAACACCCAGATTTAACACTTAAAAGAAACTGCAGGCATCAGTTTAAATGAACATGTGGCAGAGGTTTTGGCCTCACCGTGGTGGTTTTGACTCGACCTCCTGGTTGTGTGCAGGTCCAGCCCGACTGATTTACTAGGAGATTACATCCTTCATCATCCAAACATGGAGTCATCTCACACCACTTCTGACTGCTGACGATACGAACTGAGGGAAAGTAAGACAGCAACAGGGAAACTTGTTTACTCTTAATTGCATTACTATGTTTTTACTTATCGCTGTACAGTGTTCTGAGACTGAAGGATCCAAGTTATTTTAGGAGTTTGTTACAGCTGCAAAATAGATATTTGAAGTTTGTGAAGCATTCTTTTAAAAACCACAACAATGGGAAAAATAATTGTCCAGATTATTGACAACAAAATCAATCAAAATGCAGTGTGACTGAATATTAGAGTGTAACAGTAAAGTCAGAGCAGGAAAATGGAAACAATAATTAAATACAATTCAAATTTATCGCTCCAGTTCACAACAAGTCATCTCAAAGAGTTAACTAGACAAGTCCAAAATGTATCTGGTCCAGATTTATGTCAATTTAACTGTAATAAAATTAGATTAGAATTTACTAAAACATCTGCCTCATATAAAGGAGACAGCATAGCATTGATCTTTCACTTCAATGTAATCCCTCACTCACAACAAGCAAAGTATGAAGGGTGACAGTGGGAAGGAAAACTTCTTTTAACAGGAAGAAACGTCCTGCAGAACCAGAACCGGGCTCAGATTGTCCAGCACATAAGTAGGGAGCTGAAATAGACACGTCTGCAGGCAATTGCTCTGTTGACTAAATCTGGAACTATAAGATTAGTAAAATTTCATGTGTCTAATTCAACAGTATCCCATTAAAGATGACAGCCGGTTTTGCACAGTAGAAAAATGTTTATATGAGGAGGAAGCATCAAACATAACATAAATCAAATAAGCACAAGAAATTTCTTTAAATGAGGCTCTAAATATTTATTTGGCATCTGAACAGAACCCAGAAAATTTAAATCCCTCATCACTCCTGTTGGACATAAAAGCATTCTCTCCTCACTTGCTATCTATAAAAACAGCAATACCTTTTACATAGGAACCCAGTTCAGGATGGTCCAACGTCTCCTTAAGTGTTCACAGATAGTTATAATGCAGTGTGGCATCGACAACGTTGCAGAAACAAACAACATGAGATGACATACCGTAATATTAACGGATTGGGAGCGTCATCTCTGTTCTAAAAGTCAATATCCTCTGCTAAAAGTAACAATGGAACCTTTGTCCATTTGGTAAACGTGTCCATCAGCTCATTTCCAGTCTTCTCAGATGATTCCAATTGATTCCCAATTCTCTTAATTTCAAAGAGCTCTCATTCTCCGAGGTGATGCTTCTTCAGCTTAATCAGTCCACATCTCCTCATCCTATCAGTCATTTTCAGAACTAAATTACTCTTGTGGATGTGCAGCCAGAGGAAAAACAAAAGCTGGTAATCACTTCCTGCCTCGACACAAAGCTCTGAGGTGTGATTGCTATAGCCTGTTAACCTTCAATTATCAAGGAATTTCCTACTGAAGACCAGCAGCTCTGGTCAGCTGTGATAATTGCATTATGACATTCACTCCCCACTGTCAAGATTTAGAAAGACCTGTTCTAAAAATAAAAGTACCTCAGTGTTGCAGCTTCTTCTTTAAACTCTATGATGTGAAACAACCATGCACATAAAAAAGGTAATTAAATGGCGTATAATACTCTTCTTCACTCTACTTCAAACTGCATGGAGGTGACGGCGGCAGAGGAGTTAAGTGCACGCCTCGTAACTGGAGGGTTGCAGGTTTGAGCCCCATCTGTTGTGTCCTTGGGCAAGACGCTTCACCCTCCTTGCCTGCTGGTGGAGGTCGGAGGGTCCGGTGGCGCGTGTGCTCAGCAGCCTCCCCTCTGTCAGTGCGCCCCAGAGCAGCTGTGGCTACAGTGTAGCTCACCACCACCAGCGTGTGAATGTGTGTGTGAATGAGTGGTTGTGTTGTAAAGTGCCTTTGGTGGTTTTAAAACCCTAGAAGGTGCTATATCAAATACAGGCCATTTACCATTTTACATTCTTCTAGGTACAGTCAAGGGAGCGTTGGTCAGGCTCAGGCACAAAGACCGGCCAGGGCCCTCATTTATTAAACTGGCTGGTTTATAAAACACTGTTTACAGCTGCATGCAATTCCTGCTTTATAAACCACACCTTCCTAGATGTGCTCAGGTGTTTTTGGATCATATCCCATCTCCTACACGCCCTTTTTCTGCCATAAATGGTCAATGCAAAGGCCCTTAAGAATATTCTGCATGTACATCTGCTGGCTGATCGGTGGCATTTCACAGGTAACCATGTCAATCGAGAGGTCTTGAAAATGCAGTTTCACAGAGACTAAAATCGAGGCTCTTGTGGGTGAGGTAGAGGCACAGAAAAATGTTTCATTGCCTTCCAATGGCACTGATGAAATGTGGAGACAGAGCAAAAAACATTAAGAGAAGTGGTTAGATGGAGGCAAGGAAGAAGATGGCAATATTCAATGATGCAGTCCAAAATGGCTGCATTATGGTGCTCATTGGATCACTGAAATATTTTAGATCTAAGGGGAAATGTTAATTTAACCCAAAGGGGCTTTTGGCAGGAAGTGACTTAGATTGTTCAACATATCTTCATTCCAAATCTCATTCTCAGTGCAGAGATTGGGGTGGGGGCTGACTGTTTTAAGCTCTTGTGGGGTGATGGTGGCATAATCGGAGGGTTGAAGGTCCACGCCCTGCTCGGTCTGTTGTGCTTGCTGTGTTCTTGGGCAAGACACTTCTACCCTCGTTGCCTGCTGGTGGTGGTCAGAGGGACTGGTGGTGCCTGTGTACAGCAGCCTTCCCTCTGTCAGCGCGCCCCAGAGCAGCTGTGGCTACAGTGTAGCTCACCACCACCCGTGTGTGAATGTGTGTGTGAAAGGGTGAATAACTGATGTGTTGTAAAGCACCTTGGGGGGTTGTAGAAGGTGTTATATAAATGTAGGCCATTTACCATGTACTTACACCAGTGTCAGTTTGCTTAAAGTTGAGCAAATTTTCATGTTTGTGTAGAAAATGACTTTCAAATTTCAGACCCCGTTTAGTTCCTAAGCAAGCTTTATAAATGAGGCCCACTTTCCTCTAGCTTAGCCAAATGAAAACTCATATGTACTAATTCAGTCTGTTTCCAACCTGAAATGTGCATTTGTTTTCTTGTGTTTTAGAGTCCCCAGCACTCAGCCCAGTGAAATGGTTTTAGCTGATTTTGAATCATCTGCCAGCCTGGATGGCTTAAGAACACAGAAAATACTAATAAATAAAGATAAAACCCTTTGATTGATTTCATGTGTCATGAGTAAAAAGTGGGTTCATTACCTTGAGGATATTTCCAAAGTTAGACAATAAATTCAGCCTTTGTTTATTTTCTGGTAAAACCCAAATCACATATGAGCCTCGCACTCTGTGACCCATGGAACAGAAGAACAGATGAAAGCAGTTTAGAACGTTCAAATATAGAAAACAATTGCTGGTAATGGAGATGTAGTGGATTAATTGTTGGTTTCAGTAAACACCTGAACACCTGCAAGCGCCACATCACTGCCTTGATAAATTAAACAACCGCAATGCAGATCCATCCGCCACCGCTCAGCACAGTTCATTTATCCAGAAAGAGTGGAGGCCATTTTGTAATGGCTTCATTCATCAAAGACGGCATCCAGAAGGAGAGTCGTTGCTTTGTCCCCAGAGGATAACACAATCGGATGGGAAAGGAGGGAGGGAACGGAGAAAGGGACAACAGTAACTTAGTTCTAAACAAGACAGAGTCAAAAGAACAAGGTTCCTACTCCCTTTAATAGCAAATGTATTATGTAGAAAAAAGAAAAATATATCTCATATGTTCTCTCACTTTCTGTTCAACAGTTTCCTTTGTCTACTTTTCTATTGACTTTGTTCCACCTTACTAATAAATCTAAATATCCAAAAAACTTACAAAAAAGTCCACTAATTGATTTAAGCACCAATTTATCATTTACTTTTATTAAATCTAAATAGTATTTTCCTTCTATATTTTGTTCTGTCTTTAATCTCCAGGCCTTTAAGTCAGTGCAGACTCTCAAAAAACCTCTGGTCCCTGAACACATCACCTCTGCCACCCTCGTCTCCACCTGAGGAGAAACAAAAGCGTTCAACCTCTCATCTGTTTGCTTTTTGCTGCACAGCTTTTTTTAAATTTAATCTCTGTCAGTCTGACTTCATAATACCATAACAGCAGCTGCAGGAGGTAAAACTTCAACTGTAAAAACTCTGTGTTTGACTGCTTTTACTACAAGAACAAGGCTAAACACATTTTTAAAAATCTGCTGTTTGTTGCATGAAAGTCTGCAAGGATTGAATCAAATTACAGTAAAATGCGTCTGTCTGAGTGGTGGGATGGGAGGGGACAGGTGGAGAAGGATAGGTGAGCTCAGGAGGAGAGGTCTGCTGAAGAAAAATTAGATATTAAATAAATATTTTATATCATCACCACCATCATCATCATCATCATCATCATCACCATCATCATCACCATCATCATCATCACCATCACCATCATCATCACCACCACCATCATCATCATCATCATCATCATCACCATCATCATCACCATCATCATCATCACCACCATCATCATCATCATCATCACCATCATCATCATCACCATCATCACCAGCATCATCATCCAGGGTATATGCAGGAATCTCAAACTTAAATTTAAGACCTTTTCAAGACCTTCTCATCATCATCATCATCATCATCATCATCATCATCATCATCAACTCATCTTCACCATCATCATCATCATCATCATCATCATCAACTCATCATCAACATCATCATCATCATTATCATCTTCACCATCATCATCATCATCATCATCATCATCATCACCATCATCATCATCAACTCATCATCAACATCATCATTATCATCTTCACCATCATCATCAATATCATCATCAACACATCATCAACATCATCATCATCATCATCATCATCACCATCATCATCTTCACCATCAACATCATCATCATCACCATCATCATCACCACCATCATCATCATCATCACCATCATCATCACCATCATCATCATCATCATCATCATCATCATCATCACCATCATCATCATCATCATCATCACCATCATCATCTTCATCATCAACTCATCATCATCATCATCATCATCATCATCATCATTATCATCTTTACCATCACCATTATCATCATCATCATCATCACCATCATCATCATCATCATCTTCTCATCATCATCATCATCATCATCATCATCATCATTATCATCTTCACCATCATCATCACCATCATCATCATCACCATCAACATCATCACCATCATCAAGATCATCATCATCACCATCATCATCTTCACCATCAACATCATCATCATCACCATCATCATCTTCACCATCAACATCATCATCATCATCACCCTCCTCCTCATCATCATCATCATCATCATCACCATCATCATCATCATCAACTCATCTTCACCATCATCATCATCATCATCATCATCATCAACTCATCATCAACATCATCATCATCATTATCATCTTCACCATCATCATCATCATCAACTCATCATCAACATCATCATCATCATTATCATCTTCACCATCATCATCATCAACTCATCATCAACATCATCGTCATCATCATCATCATCATTATCATCTTCACCATCATCATCATCACTCATCATCATCATCATCATCATCATCATCATCATCATCACCATCACCACCATCATCATCCAGGGTATATGCAGGAATCTCAAACTTAAATTTAAGACCTTTTCAAGACCTTTTCATCATCATCATCATCATCATCATCATCATCAACTCATCATCATCATCATCATCATCATCATTATCATCTTCACTATCATCATCATCATCATCATCACCATCATCATCTTTACCATCAACATTACCATCATCATCATCATCACCATCATCATCATCATCATCAACTCATCATCAACATCATCATCATCATTATCATCTTCACCATCATCATCACCATCATCATCTTCACCATCAACATCATCTTCACCATCAACATCATCATCATCACCATCATCATCACCATCATCATCTTTACCATCAACATTACCATCATCATCATCACCATCATCATCTTCACCATCAACATCATCATCATCACCATCATCATCTTCACCATCAACATCATCATCATCATCATCATCATCATTATCATCTTCACCACCATCATCATCATCATCATCATCATTATCATCTTCACCATCATCATCATCACCATCATCATTATCATCTTCACCACCATCATCATCATCATCATCATCATTATCATCTTCACCATCATCATCATCACCATCATCATTATCATCTTCACCATCATCATCATCACCATCATCATCATCAACTCATCATCAACATCATCATTATCATCTTCACCATCATCATCATCATCATCATCAACTCATCATCAACATCATCATCATCATCATCATCATCATCATCATTATCATCTTCACCATCATCATCATCATCATCACCACCATCATCACCACCATCATCAACTCATCATCAACATCATCATCATCATCATCATCATTATCATCTTCACCATCATCATCATCAACTCATCATCAACATCATCATCATCATCATCATCATCATTATCATCTTCACCATCATCATCACCATCATCATCTTCACCATCAACATCATCATCATCATCATCATCACCATCATCATCTTTACCATCAACATTACCATCATCATCATCATCATCATCACCATCATCATCTTCACCATCAACATCATCATCACCATCATCATCTTTACCATCAACATCATCATCACCATCATCATCACCATCATCATCATCACCATCATCATCTTCACCATCAACATCATCATCATCACCATCATCATCTTCACCATCAACATCATCATCATCACCATCATCATCTTCACCATCATCATCATCATCAACTCATCATCATCATCATCATCATCATTATCATCTTCAACATCATCATCATCACCATCATCATCTTCACCATCATCATCATCATCACCACCATCATCATCACCATCAACATCATCATCACCATCATCATCTTCACCATCATCATCATCATCACCACCATCATCTTCACCATCAACATCACCATCATCATCACCATCATCATCTTCACCATCGACATCATCATCATCATCACCATCATCATCTTCACCATCAACATCATCATCATCACCACCATCATCACCACCATCAACATCATCATCATCACCATCATCATCTTCACCATCAACATCATCATCATCACCACCATCATCACCACCATCAACATCATCATCATCACCATCATCATCTTCACCATCAACATCATCATCATCATCACCATCATCATCTTCACCATCAACATCATCATCATCACCACCATCATCATTGTGCATCATCATGCACAAAAATTTTAACATTTTTTCAGGATAAGCTTAGCTTTCAATATCTGTAAAGGTTTTGCAGTTAGGGTGTTAGTTGTGTATAAATTACTCAAAACGGTATGTAATAACAAAGAAAAACTAAAAATGGATTCGAATTTTCTTCAGAAATGTTTGAATAGAAAATGTAAACGTACATGAACAAACATTCTGAAATAGCAGAAATCAAACTTAACATGTATTTAACCTTGTACTGATTTATTTTTAATATATACAGCTTTCAGTGTCTCAGTTTCAGGTGATATTGTCTGTCTGTGTTCAGGCGTTTTTAGCTGCTGTGGTATTCTGCAAAGCAGTTCCTGTCCTGCTGCAGACAGAACCCCTTGTTGCTCTCTTTGCACATCCAGGGAGTGTTTTTTATTTTTTGCACAGATTGCACCTTTTTCTCCCCTGACTTGCCCTCTGTGCTTTGTCCATTCCTTCTCCACTGTTTCAGGGGACAGGTATGTTCGTTCGTTCATTCACTTTATTAAAGAGGCAAGGTTTAAAAGGTAATAAAAAAAGAAAATAAAGAGTTAAAAACTTAAATAGAGACTAAAACGCCAATGAATACACATATCAGAATAAAACATGACAGAGCTCTGTGTTTGTGACCAGTGAACAGTGACCAAGACAGTGACCTTGAACGGAGGTCACTGGAGGGTTTTCATCCACACCAAGCAGGTGTACACACTGATTCTCCTGAAATTGTTGAGGTGTCATGGCCTCCTTCTGCTGCTTGTTGCTGATTTGTTTGTGGAGCTGGTGGTGAGAGGCAGCTGATAGCCAGCGGTTCTTCTGGGGATAAATCTGGGCAGCGTGGGTCAACGGAATCCGGGTCTGACTCTGTTTTCAAGGTGTTTAGAAGATGTGGAGCATCTTCAGCAGCATCTTCAACAGCATCCCGTCTCAGTGCCTGTTGCTGGTGGATGGCCCTTTATCAGAAGAATCTCTAAAAGTATAAACATATCGAATTATAATAATAATAATAATAATTCATCGAATTTATATAGCGCTTTGTTAGGACACTCAAAGACGCTGCATGCACTCTCACATTCACACACTGCTGATGATGGTAAGCTACTGAGTAGCCACAGCCGCCCTGGGGCGGTCTGACAGAAGCGAGGCTGCATTGTTGCGCCATCGGCCCCTCTGACCACCACCAACAGAGGCAATTCGGGTTAGGTGTCTTGCCCAAGGACACAACGACGGTGACAGACCGAGTGGGACGCGAACCCGCGACCTTCCGATTGCGGGGCGTCCACTTAACTCCAATGCCACTGTCGCCCCAAAATTATATCAAATTTATTCAAGCAGTAAATACTAGAAAATGATTGCTGTAAAAGAAAATACAGAAATAAAGCTAGAAAATACATTTGAACTGTAGATAAACTTACTGCAGCTGTGATGAAAAATCATCTTCATCCACATCTGAATCCTCAACCACAGATGTACATGGAAGTTTTGTTTTCCTGGAAGTAGCATTAGTCGAAAAACTAGACAACAGAAGCTGTGAAACATAGCTTGGAAAATATTTAGTGCAGAGCCAAAGGTACTTGCTGCATTTGTGATGGAAAAACGATGTAGGGCACATCTTGCTCCTCATCAACAAATCTTGAGGGAAGTTTCCTCTTTCTAAAGATTTTTCTGATTTCTTCCATTATTTACAAGAACAAATCTAATACTGTATATACAAAAAAACAAAAACCTCCGTGAAAAATTAAGCTGAAAAACAAACAAACTAGGAACTACGGGTGATAAAACTAGGGCAAACACGGCAAAGCGATGTCAAATATGACTAAATCTAGACTAATATTACTATATATAAACATAAAGTACAATATTCACAGAAAATAATTATTATTCACACCAGTAGAAGAGATACAAGTTGAAAATACGTGTCCAAAACAGTTCCTCCGCTCCTTTATTTTTCTGGCGGAGTGTTTTTCTCCTGGCTCTCAGACCGGGAACTGTGTCACATTAACGTAATGTATCGTATACCACTGGAAAGCGCAGAGTCTTCGCTATCAGAATCTGTTGGAATTACGTGTGCTGGTAGTTGCAAGTATGGAAACCATTTTGTGTCGGTGCCGACGCAACTGCCGTAGAACCGTTAAAAAACAAAATTCAAAACAGGAATGTCACTATTTTCCTTTTACTATTTTTACAATATTGATGTATTGAAATAGAGAAAGCAACTTGTGACTACAACGCATGTTAACATAGTAAGCGGCTACGTGTGGACCTTGCCTTACTGGCAAGTGTAGCTAGAAATTAAGAAAAAAGTTACTGTCGCGACCGGGAGGCAAACCTGCGCAGAACTGCATGCCAGTTCTGCGCCAGACACTCTAACCACTGCTCTACTGAATCTGTTGAAAGCAATTGTCACCTAAAACTCATATCCTGTGCTGGCCAGTGTGTCTTCGTTGGCGCGACATATGTTTTTTACGGCAGTGTTTTGTCCCCAATGCAGAAGTAATTTGTCAGAATATCCAGGTTTCACAACAGAGACCAGCCAAGTTTCAGAGGAGAATGCCTGATGACGCAAGTGGGCTACTTTCTCACGCTTGCAGGAAAAATCTTGACATCGACCAAAACTGCAGCTGAGATGGGAAAATGCATGATTGCAGCCAAAAAAGGGTTTGGGAAAACGGGTTAATTAAGCCCATTAGTTTGCGATTTCTAACTTTGCTGTGAAAGAATGAATGATTTTTTTGTTGAATCTGAGTCACATTTTCTACTTTAAAGTCTCTCTTTGGTTCTAATGAAATTTTAGTTAAATGTAACAAAACTCTTATAAGTTTGTTATAAACTGGTCTCATATCAGATGTTATAGCAGAATTGTGAGTTAGGAGACAACGAGGATGTAATTAAACCTATTTCAATGAGATCAATTTTAAAAGTTACATTTAAACTTTACAAAAATAGATGTGCACAGAACTGTACAAAATAGTGTTTTTGTGGTTTGGGCTTGAAGTTCAAAACATGAAAATGTTTGCTGCAGAACCAGCAAAAGCTCCAAAACCTTTTTGCATATTTCATATATGAATAGGCAGATATAACTTTTTTGACTTTTTCTTATCCACCTATAAATTCATATATTTCAAATAAGTTTAAATTAATACCAAAAACATGTATTCGTCTGTTTTCTGGTAAGTCATACTGTGTCTTATGGAAATGTTTTTAAATAGCTTCAATATTGGTTTGGCTGTAAAAATATTTAATTTCTGCTATATTTATCCAAGAAATCATTCTGATCACACATCAGAAATATTCAAATATTATAAACATAACTTATGTGAATGTCAGTGTACATAATACTATGTAAAACTTTAATTTGTAATAATGTTTTTTACTTGGAGTCTTATTACTTAACCTTTTATGCAGTTTCTAGATGTTTTTAAATGTATTCTAAAATCTAAAAACAAATAAGATCTCATTTAATAATGAAGCTTTCATCCTTGCCTCCATTGTCTATACCCGCTTATCCATGCAGGGTCGTGGGGCTGGTGCCTATTCAGGTTATTTAAATGAGTGTTTCCCCCTTAAGCGCTGACAAGATTTTTTATATTTTTAACCAAAAGCCGCACAAGGAAAAGTGACATAAATACCAACCCGCATCTCTCTAAAGGTCATGAACAGTTTAAACCCTCTAAATATGAACTGCAAAAAAATTCCACGTTTAGCTTAAATACAGCAATATTCTAATTCATGCCTTTCTGCTGGAATTTATATTTACATCTAAGCAGCTAAACTCAAGTTTGTTGTTTTGTTTTATTTTTAAAAATTTCTACAAATATTGCAGCAGGTTTCTTTCCAGAGTCTTTCAGGAAATCAGGCATCTGCTGAAAAGTCTGTGAAAACAGGTCGTGGTGCTGAGCGGTGCTCTTCCGCTGCTGAAAATATCCTCCCAGAGCTGCAGAGCGACTTTGCACCAGCCCTGATTGCCAACTTTAACACGTTCAGCTCCAACAGCACCTCTTCACCTGCAGATCAGCACCGCTGAACAGACAAGCAGCTGATCCATCAGCGGGTGATTCCCCGCTAATATTCACACAACTAAAGCGTTATTATCTTCCATCCATTTTTACACACTTTGGCCTGAGTTGACCCAAGTTTTGAGGTCGTAGTTTCAGGCCATTTCATACAAAATACACAAAACGTAAATATATAAACGTGTGTCATCAGCATAATGATGGATGTTTATGCTAATTCCTATTGATCTACCATTAGCTGATATAAAGTAAAGACAAGCCTGACAGCAGGAAAAATGAATGGGTAAAAGGAAAATTCAAATCGAATCATTTATACTACTTTAGTAAACATTTCTTTCTATGGGTGAAAATTTTCAAAACTTCCTCTGGGATGCAAGGGTTGTGGGGAATTGGTGCTGATGTCAGGAAAACCTCAAATCTCCAGCAGCTTTAAATCACAGCACACGCATATTTGTTTTAACTGAAGCTCTTCCTCCAGAGATAAAGCAGCGGGGGATGCGGCAAAGTTTCCTCATCTCTACAGAACAACAGCTCCGTTCACCAGGAGAGCCACTAAATCCCCACAGAGCAGATGAGTCCCTCCAGCTGTTGTCATTGTTTCCAGATGGCAAAAACAAAAAGATGGGGAGACAGCCACTGATGAAATATTGTGCAACTGAGAGACTTTCTGAACTCCACCGCCCCGATGAAGAGATAAGCTGAGGATACTGCAGGCGTTGGTTAGTTTTGATATTATGCTGTGAGCTGATATTCAGTCACAGAAAAGGTCACGCGTAAGACAGTTTCACAACTGATTAAATACAACCTCCAAAAACACCATTACATACTCTAAATGTACCCCTAAACACAAAAACACAGAGTGGGTGACGGTGAGTTATGGAAGACCTCCAGGTACCAGTTAAAACCCAACAGACCCACACAATGTTCTACATCCAACCTCAGCCTGGCAAGGATGAAAATGTTTTAACCAAGAAAAGATACACAGCGGGGCTTTTCCTACCAGCCATTAGAGACAGGCAGCAACCTTTTATAATAAACTCAAAACATTGGAAAGATTTTAGAATCCATTGCTTCCCTTAAGTGACACCGGCTGGTGTTGTATTAACAATAACGGGTAAGGATTATGCATCTGTGGAATGGCAACCCAGCTAAATGTGTGGGTAGCACCCCCCAAAATAAACAAAACCCCCTTCAGTATTCTTTGATCTTCTAATGCTGCCAGGTGTGTGTGACTGGGACCTGATAGCCCAGGTGGGCATGGGTCCTGCAACTTTTCAGAGTTTTTGTGTGCTATGGCCAATATGCCACATTTGTCCATGTAGGCCTGTGCAACAGGGCAACTGGATGCTGATGTTGCAGACGGATTTAGTCAGGCAGCATTTCAACAATTAGGACCACATTTCCTGAGACTGGTGAAGCCCACAGTGGCCGTCCCAGGTAGTCAACACAACATGAGCAGTGGTTCTTCGCCCTTGCTTTCTTGCAGATATTTACAGGACAGATTTGTACATCGGTACTAGGGAAGGATCTCTGATCAGATGGTGAGAAACAGACGTCACACGAACAGTCTTTATGCTCATGAATCTGCCAGGAAACCTGCATTGACTGACTTTCTATCAGATCCATTTATACTGGTGTTTAACCAAGAAGGGGCTGGGCTTATAACTACAGCCAGCCACTTGATGTCACGTTGGTTCCTTGTGGCTTAAACCTCTGTTAGTGCAGTTACAAGCACAACTAAGTCAAGCTATAGCAATAATCAAGCTAATACCTAACCGGCGTGGGAGGATGTATTCTTTTATTTTCATCCTAACATTTATCCTAGCTTACCTGTTCATTAGAAAACCTTATTACTGAAATAAGTGCATTAGACTCCGCGTCAGTAGGTGGTGACATGCGCCCTTTCGTGTTGGCCTTCTTGCAGTTAGCCTATAGCAGGGGTTCCCAAATTGGGGGTCGAGACCCCCATGGGGGTCCCCACAAGGTTGCAGGGGGTCCCCACAATTCTGTCTTAGCTGAGGTTGTGAGGTTAGCAAGATTCGTAAAAATGACATTTATAAAATCCAAATAACACACCCTACAGTATAATCAGAACTCCATATAAAGGTTATAACTCTGTATGTCTGTAGAAAGTTAGAAAATGATCACATTTAATGTGTTTATGTGTGTCGGAGTTGGGGTTGGTGGTCCTGGCTTGTCTTGGACACGAGCAAGGGGGTCCATTTTGGGAACCCCTGGCTTATAGCAACACAAATGGTAAACAAAAACTGGCAGGAGTAAAGCAGATGGAGTAAAAGCAGGATTTGCACAATGGCTGAAGGAACTGACGAATAGAACGCTGCAGCACAGCACATTTGGTACATACGGTACTGTTTGGTGGTGTTATACATGTTACGTTGTAGATTTATAGTGGTTTTCTCCACGTTTAATGCTCCTTCTGGAAACTTTCTAAACTAATGTTCTCTTCTCTGTGTCTGGTTCAATGACGTCAATTTAGTGAGACAAACATTTGTGGTCCGTTACGTTTTTTCACACAAGACCAAAAATAACTTTTGCTGTCGTTTGAAAATAAGTGATTTCTTCATCAAAATGTGTCTTTAAAACCCACGGACATCTTATGTGAAATCCATGACGCATAGCAAACGGGATCAGAAAATAACTTTTGTCCTCTCACAGCCTCCCAGTCTTTTTTTTGGCAGTTGGGGACCCATGGTCTGAATTAGATGGGCCTGACTTAGGCTCCTTTTAGTGTAAAGACATTTCTGCAATATAATTTGCTAATAATGTTTTTGTAAATAATTTTTAAAAATTCTACTGAACTAGATGTTATTTTTACAAATATATTTTTATTTCAATATTTTAGTTACATTGTTTTATTTTGTAGTTGTTTTTGATCCATTTGTAAAACCTAATAATGGAAATAAATGTTGTTTTTTTACATAAATGGCAATAACAGACCTGAGCTGGTTTTCAGTTTTAAACTTCTCCACATTGTTAAAAAGTCACAGTTTCAAAAGACTATTCATATCAATCACTTCCTGCAGGTTAGTTTAGAAAGTTAATTTCAAAGATGTAAAAATAATTAAAATAAGCAAATAGAAAGGGAAAAAAGAGAAATCATAATCTTCAAATTAAATAATGAACTTACACATCTAAAAAGGAGTGGGAGGAAGTAAAAACTTATTGAAACTCACCCCTTCCTATTAATTCAGTATCATTTACTAATGTGGCTTTCCAACTTAATTAAGTAATATTAATCCCAACATTACTCTTCATTTATCACACAAACACAACCAAAGAATGCTTCACAATAGCAGCGCACTTATACAGCAAACGGTAAATGGACCCTCTGGCAAGCGTGTGTCCTTCTGTATCTCATAAAAATAATTTCTTTATGCCGTTTCTTAAACTGTAATATTTGGACATTCCCTTAGACATACCCTTCTTGTAATGAGGCGTCAGAGACATTTTGTGTTCCCTCTCCTCTAACTCAGCATTCAGGCAGCTGTGTGCCACGGATGACCCTTTCCCTAAACTTTTCTCCTAATAAAAATGGAAGACGTGTTTGTGAATGTTTCTAGTAGGAAAACCAGACCCTGTCACCTAGCACTGTGATGCTACAAGAGCTAAGATTAGCTAGGCTAACTCCAACCTGTCAGACTCTCTGCATTTGTGTTATTAAAGAATGTATCAACATTTTAAAATGAATATAAATGATCATCTTTTATTATAATTGAACAGAAATCCTCTTCTTCCTTCTACTGCAGAGCGACTGAGCTGTTGGCCCTACAAACAGCATTTTAGTATCTTCAATGTACAGAGTGCTGTTAAATCCTGTGTGCTGTGATAAAATGTGCCAGAGTGAAACATGCTGAGAGTCTTTACCCCAAATGGAAAAACCCCAAAAAGCTCAGGACTCATATATTCTCTACAGCATGTCTTTGTGTCTCCACCAATCAGAGGAGGGACCGAGTCTCACCATCGACACAGGCCGGTCTGGCTCGCGTTGTTCCAGCGATCTGTCCCTTCCTGCAAGCGCAGCGGGCGGTCTGACGGGCGATGGTCCTCCGGGGCTGGCTGCTGTCTCGGTCCAGAGTTACAATCTCACAGGTTCCTGCCACCAGCTGACCTGAGCAGGAAAACATGAGCAGAGGAAATGACTTACCCGATGTCTGAGTAGGTCTCTGATTGAAGGTGTCTCCCCTCATACTTTTACAAACACACATTTTAGAGCCACTAACAATAACTCAGTTGTTTCCCATGTTGAAAGGTATAGACAGACAGACAGACAGACAGACAGACAGACAGGCAGACAGACAGACAGGCAGATAGATACTTTCTATCAGAGGGGAAAGCTACAGCCCTCAGCAGCAACCACAACTTTACTTTGAAACATGTAGTGGGACTGGGCGATAAACCGAAACTTTATCGTCATCGAAACTTCTGACCCTCATTTTCCCATGTCAATAAATTCGGTAATTAAAAAAAAAATAAAAAGATGTGTGTAGGTTGGCGACGTTCATGTCCCTTTAAGAAGCTGTACCACCTCCAGTCACATGACAACATGACTCAACGTAACACACGTGACAGCCCCATCTAGTGGACAACTTTTGTTTTTGCACATACATGTAGTTATCGTCCATTTATCGTTATCGAGGTGAACTCCTCAATATACCGTGATATTGATTTTAGGCCATATTGCCCAGCCCTAATATGTAGTATAATACATGCAGATTAATTAATAATCCTTAGATGAAATGTAATCATTTGTACAGTGAAAAATCTAACAGGACTCTACCTCTCTCGGAAAAAAAGAAAGTAAAACAGATGTGTAGTTCAATATTTGTGACTTTTAAAAACTCGAACTCCAAGTGATAAGTGAAAGACTTAATAAATCAGGTCTTCAGAGTCAGAGGCTGATAGAGGAGTAGCTGTTGGGAGGATCACAGGGGCCAGATTAAACCTCAGGAACTGATTGCTGGGTTTAGTCACTGTGCTGATGGCAGAGCCCCCCCTGCATGCTGATGAACTGTCATCAATAGAGCCATGGATCAGCCTTCCACACAGAGGGCCTGACTCGCGACAGTCAGGAGGACCTCAGAGAAGAGGAAAGCGAAGTAGCCGCTCCCATTAAAGGAGGTCAGAGGGGTCAGAAGGAGAAAAACAACAGTGACGACATCAGCAGCAACAACTGCAGCAGCTCATTAGAGACGCGTCTTTCTACGACAGACAGCTCACCTACACTGCACCAGCAGCTTCAGAGAGGAGAGGTGAGTGAAAAGACACAAGAAATGAATCCCTTCCTTCCTGTGGAGGGAAGATCTGGTCTTGCATGACCTAAACAGTTATATTCACTTAAGCAGTGAAAAGACTGTTGGGGGAGAGATTCGTTAAAACTCTTTATACTCAGGCAGCCTTCTGTAAATTAGAACACGCCTTGTTTTTTAATCCAAACTCACCCAGCTGTTCCACTGCATGCATAAGCGTAACGTGATAGACGCGTTTTACTCCCCCGATGGGAGCGTTTCTGATGCAGCAAAAACATTCCACGCAGCTAGTCCCGCTAGGTCACCAAATCACGAGAGAATTGCAACACCACGCATGATTTCAGAAGTTCACACGATAACAAACATGGAGAAAGATGGCAGCATGTCTCCAAAAGGGTCTGTGGTTTATTTTCTGTCCTGTTTACCTCGGCTACGGAGGTTTCACAGGAGATGGTGTACGTTTTTTACTATTTAAAGATGTTCTTCACTCATCGAATCAATACTTGTGCAGTGGTCTCTAGTGTAAAGAATGCCTTGTGAGTCAAGCTCTGGTGCTCCTGCAGCTCACTCATGTAAAAACAGGTTAGTATCATCCGTATTATCACCATCCTCCTGCAGTTTGTCAGCCTGTATGATCTCCCAGATCCCTGCTTCAACAGTCACACTGTCTGAACTGTGAACCCTCTGAAACTGCCAAGCCAACAAATGCGTGTCTCCCTCCTCTCCTCTGTTACTGATTATATTTGTCTCAGCTGGAAGGAAGCAAATATATGCAGCGGTTTTTTGGGGGGGGGGACTTCCTATCCTATTTCCCAGGATGCTTTGCTGTAGACTTGCATTGCATGTGTTATTTTGTTACACAACAGCATCATTAAATGAATTTTTAACATTTCATCAGTCTAGAAATCACTTCTGGTCAGGAAAATAATGTTGTGAGATTTGACAGCGACTTTAATCAGACCACTAAAAACACAAATGTTCTGCAGAAGTAATCAGATTAGATTAGTAAGGCATTGTTAAAGGAACAGTATGAATTTTTCAGCTATCTGTGAAAATAACCCAGTGAAAATAGAATAATCATCCAATTGGGTACATAGATCTCCCACCACAACTACATCACCCAGCAGAATATTTATGTACATTACCAATTAAGATGGAAACCCCCACCACCAACCACGATTTATAACTGAAAGTTGAATGAAACACCTGACCAGACCATTTTTCTTAAAACGTATTTTGTCTGCTGAACATACATGTGTTTCCTGTAAGAAAGCAGTATTCAGATACGCCGCTTTAGACGAGTCATAACTCTCCTGCATTTTAAAGGATTATTGAGGGATTTAACATTCCAACTCGTGCATAACGACATTCAGACGTCCTTCTATCAGTAATTCTATCAGTCATAACGAGTACACAAAAAACATGGACATCACATCAAAAGCATCACACATGAAACCCAAACAACCAGCGTCACACAGATCCAGCATAGCCCCACCCCTTTCTCCCAATAGACCCTGGAGATAACCCCTCTCAACAAAAAATCCACACATTTCTGTTTGTACAGAGAATCCAAGCCCAACCACGACTACCAGGGCTCCCAGTTTTTCTCCCAAAAAATGTAGACTATATCACTCATCTTGCTGACCTTGAAGAAGCCTCCTCACGTCAGTCAACGCAGCTCTAGCTCTGGCCACTTTTGCGTGTATTCGGGGAAAACTGTAATAGATGCATCATTGTAGCGTAGCTGCCACGCAATATGTGTTTTTTAGCTGGGTTAAAATCTCCACGCAGTCTTGATAGTAATGTAGCTTAGCCACAATAGCTCGTGGTTTAGCACTCGCCGTCTGCTGACCTGTACGATGTGAACGGTCAACTTGATCCATCTTCAGCATCATGAACCGTTGTTTTGTTGCAGCTGTTTTATAGAAGCTCATGATTACATCAGGCTTGTTAGCCTTGAGGCTACGTAGATGCTAATGAAGTCATTTCTGTCTGCTCTGAGGTTCAGGGTTATCACCTGGTCTCCCCCTGAGCACACTCACTGGTCTGGATAGAAGCTTATTTTTATATTTAGACAGCCAGCTGTGATCCAGGTGAGGACACGTAAGCCTTCCCTCCTCTGAGGGCAGCCGTGTCCATTCATGGGGACAATGTACGTTAAAACATGTCTACTGTACCATTTCTGACAATGAGCCATTTGTTGTTGAAAAGATGTGTAAAACAAAATTGATGTTTATTTTCAGCCACCCTGAGCCTTTTTAGGCGCTGAGATCAGACGTCCTGAAACCCCGTGACTGGGCCTCGCTCAGCAGGTCGCTGATTTCTGACACGCTGCCAGCTCAAAACCATCTCATGACACTGAGAACATCGCTGTTTGCTCATTAGCTACCGCCCTTCATTAGACGGTTTTTAATCTCCACCTGCTGCTACACACCTGGAAGTAAAGAATACTGTCCCTCAGCCTGAGCTAAAGATGCTGTGAAATAAAAACAAAATACGAATCAAACAAGTATTTGTTCAGACGTGAATATTAGAAACTCTTCTTTTGTGTGCATTGCTGTCTGATACTGGGACGGTCCGTCCTACAGGCGACCTATAGGCAGCTGCCTAGGGCGCCATATGGTCTAGGACCACCCCTGTACATACAAACTAAAGTAAGAAGCTTCATGTTGTAAAAACATAATCTGACCTGTGAGTGAACACGTACAGTCAGAGACAGCAGCTGATCGCACCATGCTATCCCTAGAGCAGACGCTATACCACAGAGAATATTGGTTTCCACTGACCGCTGTGTCAGAGTAGAAGTCTACACCACTGGAAATTGACTGATTGATTTTTAAAAATGCAAGAAAATGTCTAGAAAGCACAAATTCATGATCAATATGAAAACCAACATCTGACAAGTGTCCATAGTGGTTAAATATCAAAACAGAAATAAACACCAACATTTCATTATGACGTGTAGGCTTTTCTAATCCCAGAGTTTCCCCGTTTCCGTCCTATTGGTTACCAAAGCAGGAATTAGGGGTAGAAGACTGTTTTCATGTCTAGCCTGCATGTGACACTCACACTGACGGGTCATATTTAAAAAAGAACAGTGAACTTGGCCTTTAATAAACAAAGAGAATTTGCAGACACACAGAAAAATGTCGGGTTTTGCAGGAGTCGCGGTACTAGTCACAGGTGTTATGCAGGAAAGAGTGTGCCTGCTGGTGGTGGCGCCACCTGCCTGGCCCATTACAGGAACCTGCATCACTCAATACAGCCACATCCTGTTTATACGACGTGAAATATGAGCAACGAGGCTACTTTTGAATATATTTGTAATATTAACACATTTCTTATCAATGTACTTCCTGATTGAGTGCAGTTTTTTTGGCAGATAAACTAATGAAATGACAAAAATACAAAATAACGTAAATAATAATAACACAGCAACTTGGATATGTTCTCTTTTTTATTCTTATTTTATTGCATTGTTGAAGTATCAGATCAGCAGATACTCAAAATCTAAAGACTCGGACACGGATCAGGGACAAGAAACGTGATCAGAACATCCTCAAAATAAATCCTTGTCCTCAACATCCAACCTGCATCCTGCTTAGAAGAGAAGATGCTGATGGACCACGGCCTAAACCACGGGCACCGTGTGAGAAGACCAGGCAGGAACATTTCTCATCACAGAATAACTCGTAACTGATTTATTTCTTCCAACCCAATTCCAGCTCTTTGTTCTCCTAATTTTTGTTTGTGTGGTTTTTTTCCACTTGATAATTCTCTCTTTTATTCACATGCAGCTTGTTCATAATTCCAGTGAATACACGCTGGACCTAACGGAGCATTGAGAATTAATTTGGACTCTGAAGGCTCCTTAGGTAAGCTTTATACACTGCAGGCACATTTAGTCAGGTGCATAATAGGCTTGTTTCCAAGATCTAAATGAGTTCACAAGCGGGCCGTGCAAGGAGGAGAGAGAGAGGATAGCGCGTCAAAGTAGGCAGCAGTTTGTCTTTATTAAAGTGTTTCTGACTGAGGGGATGATCAAGGATGAAACTCTGTCAAAATCCTCCTAAAATGTATTTTGTTTATTAAGGAATAAAAGAAGTTGGCCTGTTTTATCCTAAGACTTGATTTAATCTCGACTGACAGTTCACATCTCTTTCTAAAATAAGTGTCTGCTCAGAAGAGCCTGCTTGAGCCCTGACGGATGAATTCCAATGAGCAGCTGTTGGATTTTCCTCTTTCTGCATCAGCGCAGATTCTCTGAAACATCTGCATCAGATGAGGACCAGCAGCTGCTGAAGGAACGCTGCATTTCTGCTCCAGACGACACAAGAGCAGAATGTGTTTAGGGGAGACGTCCACAGATGAACTCAGAGGGACTCTGGTGAAGGAGCAGTTCTGACCCAGCTGCTGTGATTACAAACCTAAAGCTGCAATCATCAAGGTCATGTCATTTATATATTCCTACCTGAAATAGACGATAAAAACAAACTTAAAAATGAAGAAATAAGATGCTGTAACTTAGAAAAGAGCTGTGTTGGAGCTATGAGGAGAGGTCTAACCAAACTGATGCAGGAGGTGAGAATCAGCTGATTAACCTGTGTCTGGTGTAGATTACAGAGAGGCTGCTAGCATGTATGTTGGAGGAAAGTTTGAAGTTCACAAGTTTTAAAGTCTCATTAGTCATCATCACACACTGGTGAAGTTGCATCTCCACATTTGACTCATCCCATGGGGGAGCAGACACGGCTGTGCTCGGGAACTATTTGGTGGTTTAACCCCGCCCCGAATCCAACCTCCTAATGCTGAGTGTCAAGCAGGGAGGCATTGGGTCCCATTGCACAAGTTTTGGATTCATTAGCTGATTAGAGTGTGATACTTTAGCCGCTTACACATCTGGGCCAGTACGGTTGGGGCTCGGCCGAGTCAGTTCAGGCTCATACGGTCGGTTTTTGTTCACATGTGTAAGTTGGACTTCTCAGGAAGGCAGAAATTCCCGAGCACGTGGGGGGTGCAAAAGATGCACGGAAAAGTCTGTGGTGTCCTCCTTAATTAGATAAACAAATCGGGCGTGAGCCGTGTTACTTTTGGAAACTCTGAACCACATTATTTTATTAATTTGCTCCCTGTTCTCTGTCCTCATAACCGCTGCACACACAACCACACAAGCACGCACACACACACACACACACACACACACACACACACACACACACACGCACGCGCACACACACACACACACAGATGTGAAACCAAATTCTGGTCCTGTACCGGTCCGTACTGGCCCAGATGTGTAAGCGACTTTTGAGTCTAGAATATTGATCCTTTTCACAATAGTCTAGTTGTCTGAGATGTTGAATGTGGGGTTTTCATCAGCTGTAGCCATAATCATCACAATTACAACTAATAACCCAGATAGCAAGCATACATTAAAACTAGGGCTGGACAATAATTCAATAAGGATATATATCAATTGATGCAATAGAAAAACAATTGATCAATAAAAACTTCAATAAAAAGTTTCCTTTTTTTTCTTCCATTTTGGCCTATTTGGTAGCTTCATCAGGGTTTCCCCCAGAAAACGTGCTAAGCCCAGTGTTAGACAAGCCCATGGGCGACCCCCGGTGTTTTTGTAAAAAAATAAATAAATAAAAAGTTGTCAGGAAATTCAAATTTCACAGCAAGAAGGTTGCAGGTTCAAACCCTTTCAGTGTGGAGTTAGCATGTGCTCCTCATGCATGTGTGGGTTTTCTTCTGTTTCCTCCCACAGACCAAAAACATTAACCGAGAAATCTAGACAGACCGTAGCAGAAGCAATATGATTTTACTCTGCAGGTCAGTCTAGCCACGCTCCATTAGCGCCTCATGTAACTTACGGCAGGGCGGAGATGAAGCCGGCCGCGCAGAGTTGTGAGTGAAGTCCAGAAGAACAAAGGCTTTTTAAATATTTCTAAATAAATGATTTATTATTGGTCAGCAAAAGGAATGAAAAGATAAGCTTTACCGCACGTTACAGGAGAACACACAATGCGTACACACAGATTTTCCTACAGATGGCATACAACAAAGAAGAACAGATTATATATACAAGTGCTGCCACCCTGTGGTGACATTCTGTATTACAGCAGTGACAGTAGCAACTGTTACACTCAGCAGACCAGAACAGGCCTGTGGCTTGCCAATCACATCGGTTTGGTGGGCGGGGATGTTACTGCGACTGTGAAATGGTACAATTTAATGTACCTGTATAAAGGGTCAAACACAAACTAAAGCCGGGTGGACATTGTGAGACTTTTTCACTCCTAGCATTCAGCTTCATCTCAAACATACGACTTCCTCGCAGAGCAAAGCTCACGAATCGTGTTCTCACACGGTACGACCAGACTGCTCACACAACACGTTAGACCTAAAAAATATTCTAAAATTAGTATTTTGTTACACGTCAGAGACTGTCGTGTTGTTATTGATGTCTTTTTTTCTCAAGCTTTATTTGCAAAAAATGAACAAATGCAAACTTTGCTATTGATGTCTGTTGTCCTTCAGGCTTGCCGTAGGACATGCAGGGGTTTATGGCGGTTGGAGAAGGAAGACGAAAGAAAGGAAGTAAAACAACATTTTGGGCAAACATGCTTTCTTGACAATCCTTGTCATTATGTGGAGAGAAAAATGTAAAAATGAAAAAAAAAACCTATGTGTGTTGATACAACAATAGCTAGGAGGCCGTGCTGACACATGCGCTGTGTGAGCGGTTCTGGTACATTTGGGTCGGAGTACTGCTTCAACAGTGTGATACCCTCATGAGGGACGAGCAAAATATCAAATATGTTTGATTATCATGCGACTGCATGATTGCTGACCGGGAGCTGGTCGTGAGGTGTCAATCGCCAGGGTTATTATCGTTAGGGCTGGGTAAAAAAATCGATTTAATCGATTTTGGATCGATTTCATATAAATTTTGCAAAATCGATTCATAAAGCCTAAGATCGATTTTTCCCCTTGAACCAGAGTGGCCCGTCGGCTCGTTTTGCGGTTCCGCGTCACTCGAAGCGCCCCCTCCTTTCTGTTTACAGTCGTTAGCATCGGTGCTGATAATATCGGCATCCGCTCTGCCTCCGTCTGGGACAAACTGAAAACACTCCTCTTAATCAGCGCCAAGTTTACTCAGTGCTTTGTCAACTTTGAAGCCCAGAAATGGAGATTCGGTAACCTGTTCGCGGGCCGCAGCGGACATAGTGCACCAACCGCCAGACGGATTGAACTCCAGAGAAGTGAGCCGCTCAAGTCAGAGTTTGTGGCGCTGCAGTTTCTTTTATCTGTCCTCCCCGACACACTGACCCTACTCCAATGCTCAGGCTGCTTAAAAGCTCTGCATATTCAGCAGCACAAACCTGTGAGAGCAACTGTTGATGTCTGTGATGAAGATGAACAAAAACAACACAGGAGCGTCACTGATTAACTCCTCCCTCAGCTCAGAGAGAGATGCTGGCTTGAACAGGTGAACAAACTGAGCTTGAATTATTGTGTTTTTATGCACTTTTTCTGCTCCAAAGCATGAATGTTAATAGCTGAGATATTGCATTTTCATTTAGGAGAATTACTATTTTTTGTTGTTGGCCTGTTAAAAAAGATTTAACTGACTTTAAAACAGTAACTGGAAAGGCTACAGATAGAAGAATAGAAAAGAAAAAAGAATACAAAATCCCATTGTTGTCCCTCAGTGGGGAAGGTTTGGTGTCACAGCAGCAATGATATCCATTACAGGAGCAAAAAAGGAGAGTAAATATTGAGAATAAAGAGTAAACAACAAGAAAACAAAATAGAAATACTTAAAATTCAAAAGATTAAAAATTCTAAGATGTTGAATATATATACACATTGTAAGGAATAAAAAGATTTTAAAAATTAGACAAAATAAGTAACAAATACCACTGATGTGTGTTGTATTTCAGATGTACTCGTTGAGCTCGTCTAAACAATAGAAACGTCGTTTTCTACCTCAACATTTTAATTATTTCAGACCAGACTTAATTGAATCGAATCGAATCGAATCGTGATTAATCGATACAGAGCCTCATGAATCGAAATCGAATCGATTTAGGAAATTGGCCGCAATACCCAGCACTAATTATCGTTAATGAAAACTAAAGAAATAAAAGAAAAACTAGAATTAAAAACATTCTTGTTAGCTAAAATAAAATAAAAACAAAAATTAGAAAAATAACTAAAACTAACTGAAACGGTAATGAGCGTTAACCAAACCTGCAAACTTGGAAGGTGTGGAAAAAGGTGGCAACTAAAATCAACCCCTCCCCCAAACAAGGTCCTTCCATGCTGCAGAACTGCATCAGTGAGTTTGTAGTGACCTTTTTATTGCTACAACAATCTGTTAGAAAAACTAAAATAAACATCATCAATGTAAATTTTTGAAAAATGCAAACTATTTTCTACCATGTTTAGACAGTCCTTATGTTCAGAAAAAAGAAAAAATATGCCTGACACACATGATTATTAGTGATGCGCGGGTTGTCTTTCAACCTGCGGGTCGGGTTGGGTCAGGTCAATAAATAATTATTCCGTGCGGTGCGGTTTGGGGCGGGTTCATCAAATATATATATTATATAGATATGCACACTGAAGATAAAGACATGAATCAATGCTTAATTTTGTAAAACATAATATTTAAGACAGTTTTTTAAACACGGTCATGATTTAAAACGTTATAACTTGCAGATAACCTTTGACCCTATGACGTAGGCACGTAGAACGTGACAGCGAAGTGCGCTCCAAGCAGGTGGCAGGCAGCCACATCAACAAAACGATAGAGGAAGATATTTTGGATAAAGTTCGTTTGGGAGTTTACATTCTTGAAAGAAAGGAGGGACAAACTAATCGCGTGTTTGGGAAAGATTCAGCGAGGTAAGAAGCTCAATATTATAACGTGTTTTCAATGAGGCGGGGCGGGTTGTCAAACTAGACAAAGTGATGCGGGGTGGTTTGGTGCGGGTCAGACTTTTTGAAATCTGCGTTACCTGCGGGTTGAAAAAAACCCTAACCCACACATCACTAATCATCATATAATTACTAAGATTTATTATGAGAATAAATCACAGAACATGAAAACATCTGAAAATATTCCCAAATACTGCAGTCATTAAAGAGGTTATGTGTTTATGAGTGCTGCTGCTCTGATGAGTTGGTTGGGATTAAATGTTTAGAAAGAGCTAAAGCTGCACAGAAATGCAACTTGCTGTTTGCTTGAATACTTTAATAAACCACTACTAAGAGCAAAATGTCATTGTGTCTGTGCTTTAGTGCTGCAGAAATGTTACAATATTATGAAATTGATCTTTCGCTGAGCCCCACCCCCCTTAGTTACTGTTGCTAAGTCTGACAAACAAGTGGGTCAAACACTGACCAGCTCAGCAGATTGCCGTGATGGAAAGAAGTAGACAGATGCGTGTCAGCGACATTTTTTGGAGCAATTCCTCCTCAATATCATCCAGATCGAGGCAAAAAGGGTTACAGTATGCAGTGGAGGGATATATTAGTGTCGGCTCCACTGAGCGAAGCGTAGCAGGGAACAAGGAGTTCGGAGTTCGGAAGGAGGCGGCGTCCGGGGACGCGTGGATCCGAGGAACGGTGGCGGGGTTGCGGTGTGACCAAGAGGAGTCAAGTGGCATGGCTGTGGAGTTAGGCTGGTTGGTTCGTGAGTAAGGTTTACTCTGGGACTGGTAGGATGGAACATGGACCAGGACCACGATGACTGAGCGAGTGAGAGGTGAGTGAGCCCTTTGGATAGTCTGGGAGGCGGAGCTACGCCCAGCCGCGGGCGGGGAGCACTCATGCTTGGCTGATGCTGGTTGAGCTTGATGAGGAGGTTTTGACAATACACAACGAAGGAGACGCGACCATAGATATCATATATATCACTAGATGCCTTAACTGGGAGTCGACAGCATCCCTACGCGGCGGCCATCTTACCTCGGACAGCTTACGTTCCGGTCTCAATGGTAGCAGATGGAAGGTGAGTGAACAACTTAAACAAAAACACTCTTAACTCGATTAAATATTAACGGATTTACAAGCGGGTTGCATTATTACAAACCTTATAGCACACAGGCTTGATAGGACATACTTTAACATTTTTAAATTAACGGGCCAAATCCGTCATATTTCACAGCCACATCTCTGACGTTTATAACAAACCAACCCGTTTGAAATTTGGTTGAAAATTGAGCAAGTTAGAGTTATTTAAATAGTACATGCACCATTGACACCAATGTTACGAAAGGGGGCAGCTGTCCGAGGTAAGATGGCCGCCGCGTAGGGACGTTCGTCCAATCAACGAACAGCGCGGGTAAGGCATCTAGTGTTTATATGATATCTATGGACACGACTACTCTAATGCTTAGCTTCACCATCTTGTTTGAAGTTGTCGGACAGTAACAGGTGCTGTGATGTGTGATTGGACATTAGCCGTTTTGGGGAACTGACACGGAACAACAAAGATAGTTTGTCAACAAGATGAATCCCCCTCCTTTCTCTGATTGAGTCTCAGAAAGAGTGACTGAAACCCAACAGAAGTCCTCCCCCACACTCCCTCAAAACAAAAACTCTTCAGAGTACAAAATATTTTGCAGAAAATAATCAATAAAACTTAAATATAAAAAAATGAAATCTACTTCAGCTGGCTAAATAAATTACTGCAGACACAGGGAGTCGAAACGGCGTCAGGATATGGCAAGTTGAAAGACAGCTGCTTTAAAGGGACACTAGTCAGTTTTGGCTTGTTTTAGCACCCCCTAGTGTTTGTTGGTGAAAGCGAAAGTAAAAATATCTCCTCGCTGCACATTTGTCTTTTTAACACCTTAATCTAACAGCTGAAATGTCTTCTCAGCCTTCATTAGTGTCTACAGGAGTGGTTCATCACTAAATCAAACACATCAGCTGTGTTCACGATCTAAAACATGCAGGAAACCTGCTGGAAGCAGACTGCAGAGCCAGGTTTGCTTTGTTGGAGCGGGTGTGGGTGGGGTTCATATCCGGGTACAAATTCAGGCTGACAAAAAGAACTCATATTTAACTCATTCCCTGCCATTGACAACTAAAGTCGTCTTTTCACATCCAACCGCTGGCTGCCATTGACGACTATAGTCGTCATTTCCATTTTTTGACGGGGTGGGCGTCGGAACGAGCCCCCGCACCGTGGGAACAAACATCACGTGTCTAAAGCTGATCTTCATCTGTGTATGTCACACATCACGTGATCAGGAAGCGGAAAATCAATGGATTACGAGTTTGTTTTGGGTCGCTGAAACAATGCACCGAACCAGAAATGCTTCTGCAGCAGCGCTTGGGCACCAGATTGTGAACAAATGGATAACGCTAGAAATACGGCGATTCTTCCTGATGTAAGAAGTGAGTCTACTCTTTCTTTTGGTAGTTTTGGCGTTTACATGATCATAGAGCACAATGTTCTGTGACTCTTCAAAAAACTGTAAAACGCTCAAAAACGCTGGCAGTCAGGGGCTTTCTGATCAGAAAACGGTTGGCAGTGAATGAGTTAAGATAAAATGACATCTCAATAGTGCCAATGATAATATTTTATCATATTTTGTGTCTACCTTTGCACTCAAAGGTTTAAAATAACATGATCTGGCTCCTTTAAGGAAGTATTCTGTTTCCCTGCTGAAAGCCTTGTTGTAACACATGGCTGCATCTTTAACAGCACTTAGTGATGGTCTTCACTCACCGGTGATCCAGAGAATATCAGGGTAATCATTTCAATGTTTAAACATTAATAACATATTTATATTCTTAAATAGAGGAAGAGGCCTCAGGTTTCAACTTTCCAGCACCGATGCAGCTCTGAACCTAATTCCAAAACAGTTTCAGTCTAGAACACACCCTCCTGCATCTAATCAACACAACGACTCCCCCACAATAGAGGCTAACGATGCTAACAACTCATCAGGAGGTAGGGAGGAGGGGTATTCACAGGCAGTTTCGGCTCATTAAGACAGCTACAGTTTATTAGATCAACCCTCCCATATTCCAGTCAGAATTGACAAAGCTCCTCAGATGAGAAGCGAAACGTCTTCAAGAAACCAAAGAAGTCCGGCTGCCTTCATTCGAACCCCTTTGGATTACCATGACCTGGATGACTGAGAACCTTCACCAGCTTATATTTCCTTGGATTTCTGGAAGCTGGTTTTGGCTGGTTTGTGTTTTGTGGGAAGTGAAACAGAAGCACATCATCCCTCCCTTAAAAAGGTCAGTTATTTTTAACTGATGTGTAAATGTCCCGTCATTTTGTCCCTGAAGCTCTTGTTTATTTCATGTCATTCTTGTATTCTGAGCATTCTGGTTTTCAGGTTGAGTTCTCTTTCTTTCATTAATAAAGTGCTTTTAGCTTTTAATGTCATTTTGAAAGGCACTGATTCAGGTTCTTAAGGTTGATACAGATTTGTGATTTTTGTAAAACTCTGACCTGGTGATGCCGACATTTATCCCAAAGAACTATAATTACAGATTTACCCCAGAAAACCAGCTGGTGATCAGAACTGCCAGATGAAATCCCATATTTTATTTATTGTTCAGGTATGTGAACGCAACATCATCAAACTGATATATACAGTGCATCTGGAAAGTATTCACATCGCTTCACTTTTTCCACTTTTTTGTTTATGTTACAGCCTCATTCCAAAATGGATTCATTTCATTGTGCCCAAAAATATTTAACACACAACACCCCATAATGATAATGTTAAAAGTGTCTTTGAAGTTGTTGCAAATTTATTAAAAATAAAAAACTTGAGAAATCACATGTACATAAGTATTCACAGCCTTTGACGTAAAGCTCAGAATACAGAATACGGTGCTTTCACTCTAGTGGTAGCATGAGACGGAGTCTACAACCCACACAAGTGGCTCAGGTAGTGCAGCTCATCCAGGATGGCACATCAATGCGAGCTGTGGCAAGAAGGTTTGCTGTGTCTGTCAGCGTAGTGTCCAGAGCATGGAGGCGCTACCAGGAGACAGGCCAGTACATCAGGAGATGTGGAGGAGGCCGTAGGAGGGCAACAACCCAGCAGTAGGACCGCTACCTCTGCCTTTGTGCAAGGAGGAACAGGAGGAGCACTGCCAGAGCCCTGCAAAATGACCTCCAGCGGGCTACAAATGTGCATGTGTCTGCTCAAACGGTCAGAAACAGACTCCATGAGGGTGGTATGAGGGCCTGACGTCCACAGGTGGGGGTTGTGCTTACAGCCCAACACTGTGCAGGACGTTTGGCATTTGCCAGAGAACACCAAGATTGGCAAATTCACCACTGGCGCCCTGTGCTCTTCACAGATGAAAGCAGGTTCACACTGAGCACATGACAGAGTCTGGAGACGCCGTGTAGAACGTTCTGCTGCCTGCAACATCCTCCAGCATGACCGGTCTGGCAGTGGGTCAGTAATGGTGTAGGGTGGCATTTCTTTGGGGGGCCACACAGCCCTCCGTGTGCTCACCAGAGGTAGCCTGACTGCCATTAGGTGAGATCCTCAGACCCCTTGTGAGACCATATGCTGGTGCGGTTGGCCCTGGGTTCCTCCTAATGCAAGACAATGCTAGAACTCATGTGGCTGGAGTGTGTCAGCAGTTCCTGCAAGATGGAGGCATTGATGCTATGGACTGGCCCGCCCGTTCCCCAGACCTGAATCCAACTGAGCACATCTGGGACATCATGTCTCCTCCATCCACCAACACCACGTTGCACCACAGACTGTCCAGGAGTTGGCGGATGCTTTAGTTCAGGTCTTGGAGGAGATCCCTCAGGAGACCATCCACCACCTCATCAGGAGCATGCCCAGGCGTTGTAGGGAGGTCATACAGACATGTGGAGGCCACACCCACTACTGAGCCTCATTTTGACTTGTTTTAAGGACATTACAGCAAAGCTGGATCAGCCTGTAGTGTGTTTTTCCACTTTAGTTTTGAGTGTGACTCCAAATCCAGACCTCCATGGGTTGATAAATCTGATTTCCATTGATCATTTTTGTGTGATTTTGTTGTCAGTACATTCAACTATGTACAGAACAAAGTATTTAATAAGAATATTTCATTCATTCAGATCTAGGATGTCTTATTTTTGTGTTCCTTTTTTTTTTTTGAGCAGTGTATATGGATACACACACACACACCGGCCACTTTATTGGGTACACCTGTCCAACTGCACGTTAATGCAAATTACTAATCAGTCAATCACATGGTGGCAACTCAATGCATTTAGGCATGTTGACATACTCAAAAGGCCTCCACAGTCACCAGATTTCAATCCAATAGAGCACCTTAGGGATGTGGTGGAACGGGAGATTCGCATCATGGATGTGCAGCCGACAAATCTGCAGCAACTGCGTGATGCTATCATGTCAATATGGACCAACATCTCTGACGAATGTTTCCAGTACCTTGTTGAATCTGTGCCACAAAGGATTAAGGCGGTTCTGAAGGCAAAAGAGGGTCCAACCCGGTACTGGCAAGGTGTACCTAATAAAGTGGCTGGTAGATGTAAACATAAACCCAGTGTCGTAAAATTTTGATTATTATTTTTTTAAATATAGTTTTCAAAGGAAAAATTGTAGATTCACTCTGCACACCTCTAACGCCCCATGGAGGTATTATTTTTTTAAAAAACATAGCTTTTTATTAAAATGTTCCATATTCCACCGTTAGTTGGATGTTGGATATTCGTCAGACATTCACGCCATAGTTCACCTTGTTCAGCGATGGGTTTTCATGCCGTGCACTGCGCCAGACGGCGGTCAGCTGTGTTCCGAGGACTCACTCATGAAAGCGGCGGTTTGCTTAGGAACATCAACAAATTTCTAATCATTTGAAAACAGATAAAACAAATCAAAAGCTTCCAGCTTAATTAATTAAATGACTCAAAATCAATCCCCAATGGTGTTACTAAACTAGACCAATGAGACAGTTTTTAACTGTTTAACAGTAACACACAATTAATACTGGTTTTAGAGCTCTTCTTTACATGATCACATTGAAGTTAGAAAATAAACACACTTCAAAGTACATATGGCAGTATTTGGCTTTAAACAAGGTGCCACAATGCACAAGAAAGCTTTAATAAAAACTACTTTTTTACTATGTAGGTTCCCCCATTTTCCTCTATGAGCGTGTGAGCTCAAACCCCAATGTTTCCAACACACACACACACACACGCACACACACACACACACACACACACATACATATATATATATATATATATATATATATATATATATATATATATATATATATATATATATATATATTTATATATAAACAGAGTCATATCACAACAAGACTTTGAGCTGGTGTCTGGTCCAGAACACTGGACACTAATACGCGCACGCACGCACGCACGCACGCACGCACGCACGCACGCACGCACGCACACACACACACACACACACACACACACACACACACACACACACACACACACACACACACACACACACACACACACGCACACACACGCACGCACCTTCTCTCAGGATGTGGTTGTGGAGGAGCAGGACCAGGAAGCAGACCGCTGCAGCAGTCAGAACCCAGACCAGTCGGAGCAGCAGCATGAGGGGACCAGGACCAGAACCGTCCGAACCGAAATGATCCACGAGCGGGTTCGTCTTCACGAGCGCTCAGTCCTTCCAGTCCGACCCAGAGGACTGAGACCAGGCTCCAGAGTCATGTTCTGGTGTCACCTCACCGAGCCTGAGAGGAGAACTTCTCTTACTTTTATTTTTATAATAATTCAAAAGTTCTGACTTTGCAATCCCGGGTCGCTGAGGCCGTCAGGTGGTCCAGTCCGACATCACCAACTCCTAACCACAAGCTGTTTTATCTCGAGTTTATCGGGAGTCTCGGTCCGGTTCTCTGTGTAGTTCTGCCCGGAGACAGAAAGAGTCGGAACCGACAAGAGCCGCTGCAGCGGGCATGGTTCTCTGCTCCGCCGGGTTCCCGCTGGTACCGGAGGAAGATGCTGATGCTGCTGCTGCTGAGTGTGTGAGGTCTCTCTCTCTCTCTCTCTCTCTCTCTCTCTCTCTCTCTCTCTCTCTCTCTCTCTGACGTCACACTGGTTGCCAGAGTCTGGACCAGAGCGTGTTTTGGAAGGAAAGTGTGTGAAGCCTATTATATACACACACATATATTCCATAGGTGCATTTCTTTTTTGAATAAAATTAATATTAAATTGTGCAAAATTCTGAGAAATGTTTGTGATGTATTCCAGATGAAAGAGTTGTACTGAAGTCTCCGCCACCCACAACAGTCAGAATCTGTCCAAGCTATGATTTTATTTATTTACTTATTAAGCACCTTACAGTCAAGGCTGCCAAAAGTGCGGTGCATGATAAAATCCTAGATTTTACACAGTAAAACAAGAATAAGGACCATGCAGCAAGAAAATGTCACTTGAGACAGAAACAATTAAACAAAATGTCATATGACTCATAAAACAATAAAACATTGCAACACATAAAAACATGAAAAAACTGCAACAAAACTAATTAGAACAAGTAAGGCCACTAAGAAGTAAAACAGATCTAAAATAATGCTTCAGTTTAGCTTTAAAACTCCACTCACACACTCGTTTGATCTCAAGTGAGCGTTGGTTCCAAAGTTTTGGGGCCAGTACCGTAAAGGCTCGCTCCCCTTGAGACTTGCACTTGGACATAGGCACCACCAACAGATCCTTATCAGCAGAGCGGAGGGAACGTGTAGGGACATATTTGTTAAAAGCTCTGCAGAATAAGGTGGAGTTGTTCCCGCCTGGAAAACAAAAACTAGCACTTTCACTGCTGTGCAGTGCGTTACAGGCAGCCGCTGCAGAACATCCAGGACTGGTCATATGTGCTCCCACTTCTTGACCCCGTAGATGAACCTGGCTGCAGCATTTTACACCATCTGGAGCCTATAGATCACAGACTGTGTCAGACCGTCATACAGAGAATTGCAATAATCCAGCCTTGACAGTACGACTTGATTCTACACGTGTCGAAGCTGAAAGAAACAGGATCTAAGTGCTGCCAATTGGGCATCAAATGACAGAGCAGAGTCCAGCTTCACACCCAGGTCAGTGATCACAGTTCGTTCAAAACGGCCTAGTGACATGAGGCTGGCGGCCATTGTGAGTAAAATCTATGACCTCTGTCTTATTGTCAACACAGGAAGTTAGCTGCCATCCAAGAGCTACCTCATTCAAACAGCCCATCAGAGGCTGAATCGTGCCCAACAACCCCTGACTTGGTGGCAAATAAATTTGTCGGCATACAGATGAAAATTCACATTGTGCTTCTGAAATAACATTCCCAGGGGGAGCAGGTAGATGGAAAAGAGCAGAAGGCCCAAAACAGACCCCTGAGGAACGCCCCAGATCAGAGAAGCATCCTCCGATGAAGGAGGCCCCATTGATACAATAAAAGACCTATCTGAGAGGTAGGATGTCATCCATCGCACGGCAGCACCAGAGAGCCCCACCCACCATTCTAAGTGGTCCAATAGGATATGGTGGTTGACCATATCAAAGGCCGCCGTCAGATCCAAGAGCAACAGAACAACCACATCCCCAGAATCTGTAGATAAAAATACATCATTTAATATCCTTAAAGGAGCAGGAGGCAGGATTTGTCCAAAAACAAGAAATAAATAGGATACATGTTAATTCTTGTGAAGCTAATGGGTGATGAAGCATTTTAAACTACAAAGAATGATGAAATCCATTTATCATTCCATTTTGTTAACTAGGCTGTGTGCTGCAAAATGCGATGCAGTTCGGTCCCGAATTTCCCGCGCTGTTTTACGGATGTGACACTTCAAGCGCGTTCTCGACAAGCTTCAAAACCGGAAGAAGAAGAGGAAAAAGCTGGCTAGGTGGCGGTAGTGCGTTGTTTGCTAGCCGCGTTAAAACCTCAGAAGAAGAGGACGAACTCTGGAAATGGATTCTACAACCAGCAAAAGACCAAGCGCAACTCAAAGCCCACTAAAGAGTGGCACAAAGAAGAAGGTTTTATCAGCGGCATTTCGAGAGTCAAAAAGAAAGTATGAGAAAAGCCGGACAGGGACCCGAATATGTATTGGATACGCTACTGAAGAATGGAGACTGCTTCAACTTGATCTGGGACTGAAAAAGGATGCGGACATGGCTCATTTTCTAGTGACCAGGTAAGGAATAATCGGTAAACATATCAGAGCGGGGTCTCCGCAATTTAAACTAAGAAAATAATATCTATGGATTTAGATAATACAAGTTTAGGTAATCTAACAAATCTTTGTGCAGATGAACAAAAAACAAGAAGCTAACGGTGCATATAGCTTCCTGATCCATTTGAAATAGCTAAATGCAACTAAGGAGTAATCGGATCAATTCTGCGTTTTGTGGACGAGACACCACTTGTCTTTTGAGATAAATGGATGCTCCGTTTATTCTGACGAGAAACGTAAACAGAGCTTGATTTGATGATATGATCTCACCGATGAGTCGGAGATAGCTATAGTGCGGTAGCCGGAGAGAGCTAGCGTGCGGTAGCATTTCAGCTGTGATCATGCTTCAGTTTCTGTGTACCACTGAAGAGAACGGACATTTTCCAAACCGAAGATGAATCATTAGAAATATGTCATATTTGACCTACAGTCCAACCTCTAAGCAGGACTGTTACTTCGTCGCTAGACATGTTGCCTTGTTTTGATAATATCGAGCCGCGCTCTGGCCGTACATCACTGTGAAACTTTTTTTTTCATAGTGAAGAGTTCATGCGCGCTCTCGTGCCGGGCTGCAGTTACTCACAGCGCCGAGCGCGTCGCTAATGAGTTTCGTTTCATCATCCTGCCTCCTGCTCCTTTAAGTTAAGCCCACATGTGAGGTAGCCTTGATTTATGAATTCCAATGGCTGTTTGATGCACGAGATTCAGTAAAAGTTCAAATAAAATAAATATTTCAAAATTTATCATTGAGACTCTTTCACAATGTTCTCGGTTAGTTTTTGTCCTTCCTGGTGTCTGATGCTTCAGACCGGAAAAAGATGTCTCCACTTATAGACTTTAGACCGTTCATGGACCCTTACAGGCAATAACAAAGACACACGCTCATGCTTCTGGATCGTAGACTTTAGAGTCTGGTAAATTCTCACATGCAAACACAAAACGTTTTACCAGGATTAGAACCAGCAACCGTCAGCCGTTCTAATGTCTGCACCACTGTGATCCTTTTAAGGCAAAAAGGGCAGTTAGTAAACAGATGAAAAAATATTATTGTTGAGAAAATTACAAAATAAAGCAAGAATTTTGTCATCAAATAAATCTGTAAAATGGCAGAAAAAATGTAATTTTCCTTTTCACTAATTTCCACTCAAATTTAGAATTCAACACAAAGGATTAAAGTAGATCTTGATAAAAAGGATCAAACATTTACGTGTCCATTAAAACATTTAAATGGGGGGGGGGGGGAGGAAGACAATTTACAGCTTGAGTATTACTTCACTAATAAAATAGATTCTATTAGAAACAAAATCATCAGCATCCTCCCCAACACAATTTCTTCTTCCTCAGTAAGTGAGGCAGCATCAGAGGTAACTGTAGAACCTCATCTGTGTTTGAACTGTTTTGATGCAGTTGAGCTTTCAGAGTTATCAAAAATATTAGCTTCATCTAAACCTTCAACTTGTATTTTAGACCCAATCCCAACCAAATTATTTAAAGAAGCATTTCCTTTGGTTACTGCCCCCATTTTAGATAGAATTAACCTATCCTTAGTAAATGGATACATACCGCTGGAGTTTAAGGTTGCTGTAATTAAACCTCTACTTAAGAAACCTTCTCTGGATCCAGATGACCTCATGAATTATAGACCAATATCTAATCTCCCCCTCTCCCTGGGCTGCCACCTTATCGTGGTGGAGGGGTTTGAGTGTCCCAAAGATCCTAGGAGCTAAGTTGTCTGAGGCTTTATGCCTCTGGTAGGGTCACCCATGGCAAACAGGTCCTAGGTGAGGGATCAGACAAAGTGCAGCCCAAAGACCCCTTATGACGAGTACAATAAATGGAATCAGTGTTCCCTCGCCCGGACGCGGGTCACCGGGGCCCCCCTCTGGAGCCAGGCCTGGAGTTGGGGAACGCTGGCGAGCGCCTGGTGGCCGGGCTTTCACCCATGGAGCCCGGCCGGGCATAGCCCGAAGAGGAGACGTGGGTCCCCCTTCCCATGGGCCCACCACCCGTGGGAGGGGCCAAAGGGGTCGGGTGCGATGTGCAAAGGGCGGTAGCCGAAGGCAGGGACCTTGGCGGTCTGATCCTTGGCTACAGAAGCTAGCTCTTGGTACGTGGAATGTCACCTCTCTGGTGGGGAAAGAGCCGGAGTTGGTGTGTGAGGTTGAGAGGTTCCGACTAGATATAGTTGGACTCACCTCAACGCATGGCTCTGGCTCTGGAACCAGTTTCCTTCACAGGGGTTGGACTCTACTACTCTGGAGTTGCCCCCACTGAGAGGCGCAGAGCAGGGGTGGGCATACTTGTTGCACCCCACCTTTGTGCCTAGATTGGAGTCCTTGGAGGGGGTGCTGGAGAGTGCTCCTTCCGGGGACTCCCTCTTTCTCCTGGGGGACTTTAACGCTCATGTGGGCAACAACAGTGAGACCTGGAGAGGTGTGGTTGGGAGGAACGGCCCCCCTGATCTGAACCCGAGTGGTGTTCTGTTATTGGACTTCTGTGCTCGTCATGGATTGTCCATAACAAACACCATGTTCAAGCATAAAGGTGTCCATATGTGCTCTTGGCACCAGGACACCTTAGGCCGCAGGTCGATGATCGATTTTGTTGTCGTTTCATCTGATCTGCGGCCGCATGTCTTGGACACTCGGGTAAAGAGAGGGGCGGAGCTGTCAACTGACCACTACCTGGTGGTGAGTTGGCTTCGATGGTGGGGGAGGATGCCGGTCAGACCTGGCAGACCCAAACGTGTTGTGAGGGTCTGCTGGGAACGTCTGGCAGAGTCTCCTGTCAGAAGGAGCTTCAATTCCCACCTCCGACAGAACTTCGAACACGTCCCGGGGGAGGCGGAGGACATTGAGTTCGAATGGACCATGTTCCGTGACTCCATTGTCGAGGCGGCTGACCGTAGCTGTGGCCGCAGGGTGGCCGGTGCCTGTCGTGGCGGCAATCCCCGAACCCGCTGGTGGACACCGGCGGTTAGGGATGCTGTCAAGCTGAAGAAAGAGTCCTATCAGGTCTTTTTGGCCTGTGGGACTCCAGAGGCAGCTAATAGGTACCGGCAGTCCAAGCGGAATGCGGCTCGGGTGGTCGCAGAGGCAAAAACCCGGGCATGGGAGGAGTTCGGTGAGACCATGGAACAAGACTTCCGTACGGCTTCGAGGAGATTCTGGTCCACCATCCGGCGTCTCAGGAGGGGAAAGCAGTGCACTACCAACACTGTTTACAGTGGGGAGGTTGTGCTGCTGACCTCGACTCGGGACTTTGTGAATCGGTGGGCCGAGTACTTCGAAGACCTCCTCAATCCCACCGGCACGTCTTCCAGGATGGAAGCAGAGTCTGGGGATTTTGGGTTGGGCTCTCCAATCTCTGGAGCTGAGGTCACTGAGGTGGTCAAAAAACTCCTCGGTGGCAAGGCTCCGGGGGTGGATGAGATCCGCCTGGATTTCCTTAAGGCTCTGGATGCTGTGGGGCTGTGTTGGTTGACGCGGCTCCGCAATATCGCGTGGACATCGGGGGCAGTTCCACTGGATTGGCAGACCGGGGTGGTGGTCCCCCTATTTAAAAAGGGGGACCGCAGGGTGTGTTCCAACTACAGGGGGATCACACTCCTGAGCCTCCCTGGTAAGGTCTATTCAGGGGTTCTGGAGAGGAGGGTCCGTCGGATAGTCGAACCTCGGATTCAGGAGGAGCAATGTGGTTTTCGTCCTGGCCGTGGAACACTGGACCAGCTCTATACCCTTGGGGGGGTCCTGGAGGGTGCGTGGGAGTTCGCCCAACCAATCTACATGTGTTTTGTGGATTTGGAGAAGGCGTTCGACCGCATCCCTCGGGGGGCCCTGTGGGGGGTACTCTGGGAGTATGGGGTACCAGGCCCCTTGATACGGGCTGTTAGGTCCCTGTATGACCAGTGTCAGAGCTTGGTCCGCATTGCCGGCAGTAAGTCGGGCACGTTTCCGGTGAGAGTTGGACTCCGCCAAGGCTGCCCTTTGTCACCGATTCTGTTTATAACTTTTATGGACAGAATTTCTAGGTGCAGCCAAGGTGGTGAGGGGATCCGTTTTGGTGGCCTAAGGATCAGGTCTCTGCTTTTTGCAGATGATGTGGTCCTGTTGGCTTCGTCAGAACGTGATCTCCGGCTTTCGCTGGAGCAGTTCGCAGCCGGGTGTGAAGCAGCTGGGATGAGAATCAGCTCCTCTAAATCCGAGACCATGGTCTTGAGTCGGAAAAGGGTAGAATGCCTTCTCCAGGTCAGGGACGAGGTCCTGCCCCAAGTGGAGGAGTTTAAGTATCTCGAGGTCTTGTTCACGAGTGAGGGAAGGGTGGAGCGTGAGATCGACAGGCGGATTGGTGCTGCATCTGCAGTGATGGGGGCGTTGTACCGGTCTGTCGTGGTGAAGAGAGAGCTGAGTCGAAAGGCGAAGCTCTCAATTTACCGGTCGATCTACGTTCCTACCCTCACCTATGGTCACGAGCTTTGGGTAGTGACCGAAAGAACGAGATCGCGGATACAAGCGGCCGAAATGAGTTTTCTTCGCAGGGTGGCTGGGCTCTCCCTTAGAGATAGGGTGAGGAGCTCGGTCATCCGGGAGGGGCTTGGAGTAGACCCGCTGCTCCTCCACATCGAGAGGAGCCAGTTGAGGTGGCTCGGGCATCTGATTAGGATGCCTCCTGGACGCCTCCCTGGTGAGGTTTTCCGGGCACGTCCAACCGGGAGGAGACCCAAAGGAAGACCCAGGACACGCTGGAGAGATTATGTCTCTCGGCTGGCCTGGGAACGCCTTGGGATTCCCCCGGAGGAGCTGGCCCAAGTGGCTGGGGAGAGGGAGGTCTGGGCTTCCCTCCTTAAGCTGCTGCCCCCGCCACCCGACTCCGGATAAGCGGGAGAAAATGGATGGATGGATCTAATCTCCCATTTTTATCTAAAGTCCTTGAGAAAATAGTGGCCAATCGAGTATGTGAGCATCTAAACACTAATGATCTGTTTGAGGAATTTCAGTCAGGTTTTAGAGAGTATCACAGCACTGAAACCGCATTAGTGAAAGTTACAAATGATATTCTCACAGCCTCAGATAAGAATCTTGTGTCTGTTCTGGTCTTGTTGGACCTCAGTGCTGCTTTTGACACAGTCGATCACAATATTCTCTTAGAAAGGCTTGAACATGTTGTAGGGATCAAAGGAACAGCGCTAGACTGGTTTAAATCTTATTTATCTGACAGATTTCAGTTTGTTCATGTACATGAGAAATCTTCTTCATACTCTAGAGTTACTTGTGGAGTACCACAGGGTTCAGTACTTGGACCAATTCTTTTCACTATATATATGCTTCCAATTGGTAAAATCATTAGACAACATGGGATAAACTTCCACTGTTATGCTGATGATACTCAGTTATATTTATCCATAAACCCTGATGAACCTAATCAGTTAGGTAGACTACAGGCTTGTCTTGAAGACATAAAAATCTGGATGACTCTAAACTTTCTGCTGTTAAATCCAGACAAGACTGAAGTTATCATCTTTGGACCAGAACCTCAGAAAAGGAAACTGCTTAGTCA
>SSNS01000612.1:90745-199659 GCA_006937985.1 Aphyosemion australe
CTGCTGCCAACCACTTAACATTCTCCCTCTCCTGATATTACATCTTACTTTCTTTAACATAGAATGTGCTACTATTAGTTCACCTATTGAATTAATTATAGATTCACTCAGATAAAGACAATAAAGTTTCTCTTACTAAATAGAACTTCTACTAAGAAATCACAGTGTAGCCATAGAAACACTACTTGATATATATGGTGTGTGTGTGTGTGTGTGTGTGTGTGTGTGTGTGTGTGTGTGTGTGTGTGTGTGTGTGTGTGTGTGTGTGTGTGTGTGTGTGTGTGTGTGTGTGTATGCGTGTGCCTGCTCTGTCTTCTCAATCCCCAGTGAGTCGTAGCAGATGGCTGCTCATACTGAGCCAGGATCCTCTGGAGGCTTCTTCCTGTTAAAATGGAGTTTTCCTTCCCACTGTCGCTACATGCTTGCTTAGTATGAGGATTGTATCAACACAATGACACTAGTCAGTGTCTTGATGCAATCTGCTGGGTCCCTTATATAGGAAACTTTTTTACTGATTGGCTTAATGAACTGAACTGTATTGGAATGTTTACTTTGTGAAGTGCCTTGAGACGACTCTTGTCGTGATTTGGCACTTTATAAATAAACTGAATTGAATTATTAATTTATTAAAGAATAAACATTATTGAGATTATTCCGTCATTTTTTGGTATATTTTTAAGTTTTCAAAATCTTGGAAAAAGCCTGAAAACTAAAACCAAAATGTGTAAATGTTCAGATAGGTAACATGTAAGAGAGCTTTACATTTACTATAAAGCCAATAGCTGTTTTATTATTTAGTCATTCTAGGAATCAGCTTTAAGCTGGTTAACACAAATGAACACAACACATGAACTTGATGTTGTTTGAAGAGAAATTTGTCCACAGAAATATTGAACTCATTAAAAATCTGGTTTTACCAGTGATATATTAGAATATATATGTTTTATGACTTTAGGGCATCTGTTGAAATGTGAACCAGCGTTGTGTGATGTTTATAACCGTAATAATCCAGCCTGCATCTGTCAACCGGCTGCAGAGAGACATCTATCACACATGCAGTAAACGCTGAAACAATCCTCCAGGAAACAGCTGGCTGTCGGTGAGCAGCCATGAAAACAGGAGTTGTTGCAGAAATCTACCAGCACACACACTTTCATGGTTCCTCTAACTCAGATGTTAATGTGATGCAACGCTACAATCTGCCGCTCCTTACTTCTTGTTCTTAATGATGGTGCTGTTCCACATAAAGAATAAATTATTCAGACATTTATAGAATCAGAAGCTGCTACAGAGCTCGTTGAAAACTGACCATAAGTGTGAGAACACAAAGATGCATGTTTTTTTTTTTTTTGTTAAAAAATAATTTCTGCTTCTGTCTGTGGCGGCATATTAGTGCCACTAAGAAAGGAAAAAGGAGGCAGTGGTATTATTATAAATAATTATTTTATTATCCCCTATTATTTATAGTATGGGGTACCAGGCCCCGTGATACGGGCTGTTAGGTCCCTGTAGGACCAGTATCAGAGCTTGGTCCGCCGGCGGTAAGTCTGGCTTGTTTCTGGTTAGAGTTGGACTCCACCAAGGCTGCCCTTTGTCACCGATCCTGTTCATGGCTTTTATGGACAGGATTTAGGTGCAGCCAAGGTGGTGAGGGGATCCGTTTTGGTGACCTGAGGATCAGGTCTCTGGCGTTCGCTGGAGCGGATCAAGAAACAGTCGGTATGAGAATCAGCTCCTCTAAATCTGAGACCATGGTTTTGAGTCTGCAAAAGGGTAGAATGCCTTCTGTAGATCAGGGACGAGGGTTAAGTATGTCAGGGTCTTGTTCATGAGTGAAGGAAAGATGGAGCGGGAGATCGATAGGTGGATTGGTGCTGCGTCTGCAGTGAAGTGGGAGTTGTACGGGTCTGTCGTGGTGAAGAGAGAGCTGAGCTGGCGAAGCTCTCGATTTACCGGTCGATCTACGTTCCTACCCTCAACTATGGTCACGAGCTTTGGGAAGTGACTGAAAGAATGAGATTGTGGATACAAGCTGCCAAAATGTGTTTTCTCCACAGGGTGGAGATCAGCCGGGTGGTCATCCAGGAGGGGGCTCGAAGTAGATCCGCTGCTCCTCCACATTGAGAGGAATGAGTTGAGGAGGCACGTCCAACCAGGAAGAGACCCAAAGGAAGACCCAGGACACGCTGGAGGGACTATGTCGGCCTTGGGATTACCCCAGAAGAGCTGGCCCAAGTGGCTGGGGAGAGGGAAGTCTGGGCCTCTCAGCAATTGGCTGCTGCCCCCGCGACCCGACCCCAGATAAGCAGAAGACAAAGATGGATTATTATTATCATTGAAAATTATTTTAATCTTTTGTCTCCTGCAGCAGCGTCCACAGTGGGACTCTAAGGACGTCTTAAGTTCTTAACAATAGAGTCTCAAACATACACATGTACATGAAAACATCTGTGGCTTTTTTTGTTCTCTGGTAAAATTTGTGCTGCAGCCTGAATAAATTCTGTGAAGTTTCTCAGGTGTATTCATATCCAGGTGCAGGTTACAGTTTGTGTTAAAGCAGACATATTATGACTTAAACGATCTAATAGTTTTATAGTCAATAGAAAACGTTTTTGAAGTTTATTGCATTAAATCTCTCTCACATAAAGCAATCTCAACAGTTTTAGTTTCTACATTTTCAGTACCTTCCAGAATGAGCTGTTTCAGGGCTCTTTAAAGGCTACTGCACACTGAAAGCATCAGCGGCGCGGAACGGCAGCGGAACGTCGCCGCTTCAAATAGAATCCATTATAGTCTATGGGGTGTCACAAACCAGCCGCGACGCGGCAATTTCCAGACGCGTCCCAGAAGTGGAACGCCGCGCCGCTAAAAATAGGATCGGGTTCTATTTTTCCCGCGTGCCGCTTCTGGGATGCGTCAATTTCCGCAGTTAACATGGGGCCAGACAGGAAATCACACTCGGTTTCAGTGTAAAATGCCCGGTAATTTTCAAAATAAAAGTCTGTTACAGCAATGCGGTTTCATATCTATGTAGATTACGTCTATACGTGTGACCTCACGGCTTATTTACTACTGCATCGTTCGAGAAGTGCAGCGGTGTGTTTTTCATGGCTTTAATCCTGGCAGTGGTGAGTAAAAACATTATATATGACATCAAACAGCGATATCAAATGTGATTTCCTTCTTTTTGGTTTAATGGCGGACGGCATAAACAAACCGTGACCTTTGAAGTCTCGAGGGATCTTGTGATCTCGCGAGTCGAGTGAGGAGCGCTGCGGTGAAGCCGCTTCGCTGCTGACTCTCCCGGTGTGCACTGGAGTGCCGCGATTGTCGCGAGTAAACCGTTCCGCTGCCGTTCCGCTGCCGTTCCGCTGCCGTTCCGCACCGCTGATGCTTTCAGTGTGCAGCAGGCGTAAGAAAACAAACTGGAGGTGGCTAACCACCCCATTATACGTCTTCACTCCTGTGATGATTGATTGGCCTGTTAATCTCAATATTTCACCAGCTGCTCCAGATGGACTCCAGCAGCAGAAGACCACACCAGGTGTCTCTCCAGTCAGCTAAGAACAGGAACCTGAGGCTACAGTTTACACAGGATCACCAGAACTGGACCAGAAGAAACTAGAAAAACCTTTCCTGGTCTGGATTTCAGCTGCAACACTCAAGGCTACTGCACACTGGAAGCATCAGTGGCGCGGAACGGCAGCGGAACGTCGCCACTTCAAATAGAATTCATTATAGTCAATGGGGGTGTCACAAACCAGCCGCGACGCCGCAATTTCCAGACGCGTCCCAGAAGCGCCGCGCCGCGCCGCTAAAGATAGGATCGAGTTCTATTTTTGCCGCGTGCCGCTTCTCGGATGCGTCAATTTCCGCAGTTAACATGGGGCTAGACAGGAAATCACACTCGGTTTCAGTGTAAAATGCCCGGTAATTTTCAAAATAAAAGTCTGTAACAGCGATGCGATTTCATATCTATGTAGATTACGTCTATACGTGTGACCTCATGGCTTATTTACTTGCCGCATCAGTCGAAAAGTGCAGCGGTGTGTTTTTCATGGCTTTAATCCTGGCAGTGGTGAGTAAAAACATTATATATGACATCACACAGCGATATCAAACATAATTTCCTTCTTTTTGATTTAATGGCGGACGGCATAAACAAACCGTGACTTTTGAAGTCTCGAGGGATCTTGTGATCTCGCGAGTCGAGCGAGGAGCGCGGTGGTGAATTTGCTTCGCTGCTGACTCTCCCGGTGTGCACTGGAGTAAACCGTTAAACCGTTCCGCTGCCGTTCCGCGCCGCTGATGCTTTTCAGTGTGAAGTAGCCGTCAGATGGTCGGGTCAGAATCTGATGTCACCAACATGAAAGCATGGATCCATCCTGCCTTTTATCAACGCTTCAGGCTGCTGCTGGTGTAATGGTGGTGGGGGGGTGTTCTGGTCCTACTGTGGACTCCTCAGTCCCACCTGAGCCTGGTTTAAACCCCACAGCCTACCTGAGTATTGCTGCTGACCATGTCCATCCCATTATGACCACAGTGGACCCATCTTCTAATGGCTACTTCCAGCTCACAAAGCTCAGTTTGGTTAGAAATCCTGGTTGGTAACTTCCTGCTGATCCTCTCAGAGCTCCAGGCTCAAACTAAGTTTTGAAAAAGCAAAGTCTGCATCTGCTGTGAGAAAATGAATTGACGACTGGGTGATGCATCACCCCAGTGTTTCCTTTAATTAATTCTCCTCCTGCACTGTAAAGTGAGCATAATAATTCCACACAGACCACTATGATCTGCCTAATGCGCTGCTCTACCTCTGACTTTAAACCCAGCCCATAAATCCAGCAGCAACAGAACCTTTAGAGATGCCGGCTGAATAATGTGGCCATTAGAAGCTAAAGAGGGATAGCAGGGGACGAGGCCAGGAGAAGGGAGGGAGGACCCTGGTCTCTGCTCACAGGTTAAACTGTCATGAGAAAACAGCTGAAATACGCTCATTGCATGCTGCTCAGCACAAACATGGACATCTAGGTACCATCGTTCATGCAAATACTATTTTATAGTTAATAATTTGTCTTGTCATCATTTATGTTGTTTCAGTTTTTGTCCTTTTTCACATTTTATTTTTATCTTAGTTTGTTTTCCAGCTTGAGTTTTCAGTCAACTGCCTTCGTGTCTCGATTAATCATCTGCTCAAAGCGTGTGCACCTCAAAGTGCAATATTCAGCTCCACCAGTAGATGGCACTTACACAACATAGAAATGTAATTATTAAATTAGAAATGCATGCTAGCTAGCTGTTTCCTGTAGCAGGCATAATGTTTGGCCCAAAATTCTCCAGTTCTCCCTAGCAACCAGTTCTGATTGGCTCCAATTGGCAGAGCCAGTCCACGGGGTGTCTACGTATGTCTGTGTGCTACGCTGACTGAGGCGTTTGCGTCACCCTACAGTGCATGCTGGGAACTGGGGCAGACTCTCGTTGATTGACACCTCCTCTTGTGGAAGCGCAACTCTATTGGTCAACATCTAGACTCGCATAAATCATTCATTTTGCTGTAGAGGCCAGGGGAAAGACTTTGTATCATAGAACAGGGTCAGATAGTCAAATTTAAACATTTTTAAGTTGCTTAAAAATGTTAACTACATTCCCCAGCTTTAAAATAAGGGATGTTTAAAACCTTTAGGAATGTGTATATTAAGAAACTGGATCATTTCATAAAGAGAACTAAACTGCACCTCGATTCACAATCGGTGAAAACGAGCCACCAGTTAACGGTCTTTTAAACTTTAATTATGAAATTAGCAGCAAAATGACTTGAAACAACAATTGATTCAAATGAATCCAAATTGATTTGAATTTATGTTGATTTTGCTGACTTCCTGGTCTGGTTGGATAGTTTATGTGCTGCTTTGAGACACTGTGATCTGAATAATAATAGCTCTATACTGAATGTAAATTCTAGATTGAATTGAGAAGAAATGAGCTGCACAGCATCCCGGGGGTACTTTCATTTATGGCCTCCTCCTCTTTTATGGGAACATTCAAACTTATTCCTCTCTCTGAGTAATCTACAGGAGATAAGCAGACAATCGCACCCAACGTTACAGGATAGCTGCACCCACAATCCCTGTTTGTCAGGTTTCTATTTTAAAATAAAATAAAACCATCAGTGCAATAAGTCATCTGTAAAAGCTATTTTCATCACACACAATCCAAATTGGGTTCAAAAGAAGGCAACTGGACTTCTTTGGTTTCTTGAAGACGTTTTGCCGATCAACACATCAGTCCTAGCAATCCTCTCCATACTCTCCAACCATTGTCAACAAGTCCATTCTCCTCTGAAGTTTCCTGCTTCCTACCTGCATCAGTTGGAGCGACGGCTCACCCCGCACTCCACTCCACGCTGCACTTCAACTTTGTGGCAGCCAGTGGCTACTCTCCGCGCCCCGGCCACTCCTAGCCGACTCCAAAACACATTTAGTTACCATGGCGCCCACACATCAACTGGCTCTGCAATCCCCAAGGCCAGCACCAGCCCTCACCCACATGTGGAACCCTAACAAAGAACTTTGAGCACCACTACGCTCCTCTGAGCAGCCTGACATCTGCATCTTGGGACAACCTATTTGTTAACAATTCAGCATAAGTAGGATTTTAAGAATAACTTTTTACATGTTTTGACAAAACATGTTTCCCAACGTGATGGCAAACAGGAATCTGCAGAGAAACAAGAGTTAAATCTGCAAAATAAAACAGGAAATGCCTTAAATGAACCCAGGGAAGGACACGAGAATATGTGGTGTTGGTCGGGCCTAAAGAGTGAAACCAACAAAGGCTTTTTAGCGTGTGCATTTTCATCCTGCAGTAATCAACAGCTCCTGTCCCATCAGAGCCTGGCAGCTACTGAGCAGATTTTTCCTCAGTAGATTTCTCCATGAGACAGAAGAATTTTGATTGAATTTTCCATCTATGTGTGTTTCTTTAATTGTAAGTGGGGGATAAAAAATGCAATTTTTTTTCATGTCAGCAGGAGATCACTAGCCTAGTGAACTAGACCAAATTCCTGCTTTGCAGAGTTATATATACACATATATAGGATGGCTTGCCAGGCTAGGAGATCACTATAACAGTCTGGAGGAGTTTGAATGGAAAAGCAGATTTCCATAAAATAAACAGCAAGACAGTCAGAGGTTTTGATTGCATTTATATTTTATTCCTAAAAAGGCGGAAAGTGGGGAGAATTTTTCTCAGATGAGCAGAGAGAAAGGAAGAATCTGGAACAGGAGCAGCTCGCTGCATGGACTGACCACTATGTTGTGAAGACTAAAACTGATCTACAAACTTTCACGGCTGCAGGTGTTTTAGGATGTTCTTCTCATCCTTCATACGGACTTGGAGCACGAGTTAAATCTGCATCTACTGAAACTAATTCATCATGTCAAATGAAATATACTCCTATTCTAAATCTAGAGTAAAAGAGTGTTTTTTTCTGCTGACACCAGATCACACATTTACAGCCGAGAATAAAAAGACTCATGCACACCACAAATGTATTAGAACACTTTTGAAGTGGCATTTATTTATTATTGCTGTTTGTGATAAAGACCAAGTTCCCTGAGAAACCATTTTTTACTTGTTATTTCTTAAAATTTGATCAGTCACTGTCATGGTTTTAGGTAATTGACCCACATGCAGACAAACTCATGAGACCAGAATAAATGTAACAAATGTATTTAGTGGATGATCTATAGCTGGTTCCAGACGTCAGAGGTGTGGCGACTCTGAAAGAGGAAGAGCAGGTAAGTAGGTGTTGGGCCAATAACGGCGTACAGCTTACCGAGTTTGGCTTCCAGTTCCTTTCATCCATAGCAGTTGATGAGTGATGAATTGCAGGTGTGCAACTTGCACACCTGCCAGTGCAAGTGAGAGTAGAGCGTCACCACAGCGCCCTCCAGAGGCCAACCTGTAACTCAAGGAATAAACAGAAAAAGTAAGAATGAACAGTACTGGACCCAAGACCCTGACAGTCACGTTGAGATTCACATGGAGGCTAAACGTGAAAATAGCCTTCTATCTGTATTTCCTGCATTAGACGCTGATAGATAGAAAATAGACGGGGAAACGCTCGGGTTAGAAAAGCCAGTCAGTTCCACTTCACGTTGAATTCATGGACTCACCCAACTTGACATCCACAAGGCTGACAACCTTTGCAGTTTTCCATGAGTGAGGGGGGGGCGTGTCCATTTCGGTTCCCTCCTCATTCAGTAAGAGAGAGTGTGTGTGTGTGTGTGTGGGGGGTGCTTTATCAGCATGAGAAATTGGAGGTGTGGCGTGAGAACATGTGGAGGGGGTCAGATGTGTGTGTCTCACGCTCAATGCGTGATAGTTGGCAGCAGGAGAGAGCAGAGAGCATCTCGGCTAGTAGATGCTAACAGTTAGCATTAGCAACTCCACCACACAGCAGAACTCCTCCAGGCTTGTGTTATTTGTGGAGGTAAAACATCAACGTTGCAGAGCAAACAGAGTCAGTGGTAGAGTTGTGCTGCTGTTAGCCAATCAGAGGCGAGATGTACAAATATCAGGAAGTAAGACTCTCCTGCCATCTTCTGCTCCCCTCTGCTCTGCTCACTTGTACTTCCTGAAACAGCAGCATCAGAGCTCTTTGCCCACAGAGATAAACTCACAAGGCATTCATTTAAACTAGAGACCGCTGCAGATGTATTGAAAATACGAGTGAACTTGGTCTTTAAAGAAATTGAAAAAATTCAGTGAAATCTTTATGATTGAGAATGTGGAGGTCATGATAGTGATAGAGCTCAATGAGTCTTTTTGTTCATTTTCATTTCAAGTATAAATTGGAAAAGTGTTATTCACACCATGAATGAAACTTGGTGCAATGTCCTAATAAGGATAGCTGTACAAGTGTGTGTGTGTGTGTGTGTGTGTGTGTGTGTTGGAATTTAGTACAAGCAAACTAACATTTTATCATAAATCTTTAACTGTGTGTGACCAGTACAAGAAGCGTTTGTGTGTCACCATCAGCATGTTCACCTTGATGTCACCAGGACAAAAAATCATTTTAACTTGTCAAAGTTTCAGCCCCAAGAACGTTGTTTCAATAATATTAAGATACCAAGATGGCTGCCCGAGCTGAATTCATTTTATATAATTAAGTATCATAGCAAGTGGGGCGGGTGTAACGGTGCGCCTGTAATCCAGATTTGGTACGTACCTTGGTTTAAATTTCACGCATCATTTTTTCACATCATTTTTGATACAGTGAAGGAACAAAGTAGAAAATAAAAGGTGTTGTTTTGTGTAAATGGGTACAGCATTTAAAATAAAACATTCCTGCAAACATTCAACGTCGCATGGACGTGCAGATCATGTCTAAATTGAGTCAATCAGTCTAGACCACGTCTGTAGGACTAACTAGGTCTTTGTACAGTGGGGTACTTGCAGTAAATTCTCCAACAGTTATGGACTGTGTTTCACAGTAGGGACAATGACTGCGTTTACATGCAGCCAATAACCCGTTCAAAACCCGGATATTTGCAATAACCTGGTTCCGCAAGGCCATGTAAACTCTGGCAAAACCCCGGATATGAGCATAACCGGGTTTTTAAAAACCGGGTTATTACCCCTTTTCTAACCCGAATATCAGGTCATGTTATAGCTTGTCAGGATAACCCTTTCAAAAGGTGCGCTCTCCGCATGTTCTATTCGCAAGGAATCTTGGTCTTTTGAGTAGATGTATGCGCCAGTAACCCAGAAGTGAACACGTAGAGTTCAACCTGAGTTCAACATGGCGAAACGCAGCACACCACATTTTTGGAGCAATGAAGAAACTAGGTCAGTAAAGCACCAATGCACAAACAAAGACGATCACTATTAGCTCTGAACGATCCATTATCTGCATGCTGCTGCTGTTGTTGTCGTCTTTGAGTACAGGAAGAAAATGATGCATATTGCGTCTTAACGTAGCCTGTAGGTCCTGGTCCTGACGCTATGTAATCGGGATATTAAACGTTCCATGTATACAGGGCTAACTCTCTCTATTTGTGCATGTAAACGGGTTATTCCAAATGTTTCAGAAACCCGAATACTGACCTTAACCCTTTCATAACCCGAATACTGGCTGCATGTAAACGTAGACAGTGTTCTTTTCTTGATATGCGTCTGTGAACATAGAGCTGATGTGCCTTGGCGAAAAGTTCTATATGTGTCTCATCTGTCCAGAGGACCTTCTCCCAGAAGCTTTGTGGCTTGTTAACATGGAGTTTGGCATATTCCAGTCTGGCTTTTGGTGTCCTCCTTGGTCGTCCCCCATGTAGTCCACTTTGGCTCAAAGGACAGATGATGCGATCTGACACTGATGTTCCTTGAGCTTGAAGTTCACCCTGGATCTCTTTAGAAGTTATTCTGGGCTCCTTTGTTACCATTCAGATTCTCTGTCTCTTTGATTTGTCATCAATTTTCCTCCTGTGGCCACGTCCAGGGAGGTTGGCTACAGTCCCATGGAGCTTAAATTTCTGAATAATATGTGCAGCTGTAGTCACAGGAACATCTAGCTGCTTGGAGATGGTCTCATAGCCTTTACCTTTAACATGCTTGTCTATCATTTTCTTTCTAATCTCCTGAGACAACTCTTTCCTTCACTTCCTCTGGTCCATGTTGAGTGTGGTACACACCATGTCACCAAACAACACAGTGACTACCTGGAGCCCTATCCACGTTATTTTTGAGTAGCCTCATGGAGGAACGCTGATACCCATTGGTTTGCACTGTGAGGCTTCGTTGCTAGTAGCAGTTTATTTGAACATTTGAAGAGGATTTTAAAAAATATTTACCCCCGAAAAATGTAGTCATGCGGCTCGGGAAGACGTTGCGCTGTTCGCGCTTGTACTAACAACAAGAGCGATGTTTAGAACATGCTGATGTAAGAAGTGAGTCTACTCTTTCTTTTGGTAGTTTTGGCGTTTACATGATCATAGAGCACAATGTTCTGTGACTCTTCAAAAAACAGTAAAAACGCTCAAAAATGCTGGCGGTCAGGGGCTTTCTGATCAGAAAACGGCTGGCAGTGAATGAGTTAACAAAGGACCCGGTGTCTGTACCTGCCTATGTCCGCTGGCCAGGTCTTTTAAAAGATGCAGCCTGAATGTCTGAATATACCGTTACACCCCTAACATGTATGTTTACCAGTAACGTATTACTTACTGGACTTATCGGGTGTAAATTTGAGTTATTATACAAATGTTTTCACTCCTACCATCCCCTCAAACGATAGGATTTCCTTTACACTAATAGACCAGATAAGCTCTTTCTGGGCTCTTGTATATCTCTTCCTCCAGTCACATCTCACACAACACCTCTGGCTGCCGACTGACGGCTCTGTGGAAAGCTAATCGATGGCAGGAAAACATCAGCAATAATGACCGTCGGCAGAGGCCTAGAGAGCCCCACCTGATGGAGACAGATCTCTGCCTGAGCAGAAGGGCAATGATGATGGAGTCTGAGAGGCTGCAGAGAGCTTCAATAAGAATCCGTGAACGCCTGGAGGCTCAGAAGGTGACCAATCAATTAGCTCGGTTCAGCCAGAAAACACAAGGCTGATATTGCTGCCGATGTCTTCATTAATACGGAAAAAATACAAATCTGCCCAAATTTGTCTCCAAACAGAATTTAGATTGGTGGTGTTTCTTATTATATATTACATATATATGTTGGAAATGAAGTTTTGCAGGCTGAACATGAAGAAAGTCTTTAAAGGTGTGGTTCACCCATTTTTAATTATTATTTCTGATTATAATCGGAGTTTTTCATGACCATGAAAATAGTCTCCTCCACCTATCTCCTGCATTAGCTTCTGATAGAAAATAGACTCTAGGTGAAACTCTAGGATTAGAAAATCCTGACAGATTTACGTCACTCTGTCACTTAACATTCATGGACTCACCCATCTTGACTCACGACGGGGAAGGCTGTTGTTGGTTTAGCGTCCAGGAAACAGCAGAGAACGTCACGGCTAGTAGAAGCTAACCGTTAGCATTAGCAACTCCACCACACAGCAGAACTCCTCCAGGCTTGTGTTATTTGTGGAGATAAAACATCAACGTTGCAGAGCAAACAGAGTCAGTGGTAGAGTCGTGCTGCTGTTAGCCAATCAGAGGAGAGATGTCCACATATCAGGAAATAAGACTCCAGAACCTGCCGTTAAGCCACTCTCCTCCAGGTGACTTCTACGTCCCACACCTTTAACAGGTTTTGGTAAACCTGTGAGCTATGCTGGTCTCAGGAGACATTAACTCTATTTTTAAAAATGTGGAATATTAATAGTAATAATTGTTTTCTGTTTGGGTTTTTAAATTTATTGTTTAACTGCAAGAATCAAGATATGCCCTTACCTATAATTTTGAGTTTTTTTCTGAATGTTCCATGTAAATCTTTTCTGCATTATGTGTCCTTCTAGAGCACAGCTTAAGGCAAAAGCAGGAAAAAATTCACCCTCAAGTGCAAAACCACAAACACGTTTGATGATGATCTGCAAACATTTGCTACAGATACTTGTGGAGGAAACAAAACTCCAAGGCAAGGCTAAAAAATCTTTTCACGTGGAACAGTAATGAAGGGAGGAAGACTTTTCAGAAAAGTTTAGTGCAGAGAAAAGTCGTCATGATGAGAAAAGAACCATAGAAGGAGGAAGATATCTTAGAGGGGATGCATGTTCTAGCTGACTAAATTAGACCACAGCCGATATGAAGGACGTGAATAATGCTACATTTCAAAAATAGAGTGAAAAGACCGTAATGAGCAGATATAATGAACAGTGAACATCTGCTGTGGGTAACCTAAATAGCTCCAAAGTTCAATAACTCTACCAGCAGAAGCCATCCATTGTGTTAAACTCAAAAGTGAGTTTTTCACTGGAGATTTCAAGAAATGCATGGGTCTGCTGCACGGGACAAGTTAAACACAAGATGTAAAAAAAAGTGTTGGTTCACCACATGATGACGTCCTGTCCTGTCCTTCCATATCCCATCTCCCTTGTCTCTGGTCCCCCTCTGATGTATCATTCAGGTTTCTCACTCCATTTCCTGTTAATGGTTATCAGTCCATCTCTCTCTCCCCTGTGTATTTGATTTGTCCATTAATATATTTTACATTATTATCTTCCCCTTCCAGTGTGTTTAGTCTAGTTAGTTTAGTTCTCCTCCTTGACCTTTGACCCCTGTCTACGCCCCCTGACTCTGTTATCTTGCTGTTTTGGTTCGGTTAACTCATTATTATCTTCCCTGTCTTCAGTTATTCTTTATTTATTATATCTGAGAAAACCAAGTGAAGCTATAGGAAATGAAACTGGAACTTGTGTCACCTTCTGAAATGGCGTTGCAGTAATGCACAGTAATGCTAATGCTAATGGTTAGGACGCTCGCTTTCAATTGTGCTTCAAGTGGGGACTGGATAAAAACACGTAATCACGTTAAACTAAGACTGAATAAACTCTACAAGTGAAAGAAAAATCACCACCATCCTGTTTTGTAGATGGCTGCAGCCTACAGCAGTGTGGAGATCTGTAGCTAATACCTGAATTCATTGCTGCGGGCTACGGCAGGCCATTGTAGAATGTAATTTACTAACAGATCTATCTTTGAATATAATTTTAGGTTGGATTATTGCCAATCCATGTACATTTAGAAAAATATGACACCATTACATTGTTACTAGTAAAAATTAGTAACATTTCTATTTGAAGTTGGATTTTTAAACACAAACTCATTCGAGTTTTTTTCGTCCACCAAAGATCGTCAAATAGAATATTTGATTAAGGCCATACTAAGCAACTTTTTCATATTTTTGAGCCAGTCTGTGCTAAAATGATCCTTTACAGGGTTAATGAAATGATACTCGGACCCCCACCGCCCTCTGTGGCCAGAATACTGCACTTGCAACTTCAGAATGGTGGGCCTCTCCTTACTGGAAAATGGAGCTGACATACCTGGAGCTGCAGTCTGCTTCCAGCATGTTTCCTGCATGTTTTAGATCATGAACACAGCTGATTTGTTTGATTTATTGATGAACCGCTCCTTTAGACACTAATGAAGGCTGAGGAGACGTTTCAGCACAGTGAGGAGATAAGTTTCACTTTTGGTTATACTAATGGACACTAGGGGGTGCTAAAAACAAGCCCAAACTGCCAAGTGTTCCTTTAAATTCAGAGGATTCAACAGAATATTTGAATACTAAAATATTCAATAGCTGTAGCCCTTGTTAATGCAGGAGATAGGTGTAGGTGTTCAGCCTGCATGAAAAACTCAGAGTGACCCATTATATTCAGAAATAATCATTAAATATGTTTTTTTAGTGAACCACACCTTAATAATGAAAAAGGGTCTTTAACCTGCAAGTCCGACTTTAACCTCATCTGGTGATATGAAAGTGCAATAGAGACATCTTATGATGGATACATGAACAGGGTGAGAGGTCAGGTGTATGTTCTGTTATCTGACTTGTATTTTTTTGTATCTGGTAAAACCATATTTCAAGATTGTGCCTTTATGAAAGACGAATAAGTATTGTTAACAAATGTCTTATAACACCACATACTAGTACATTTCAACTACTAGTCATTCTTTTTAAACTTCCTTTTTTAACAAAAATATGTCCATCCCAACACACACCTGTATAAGGTATAAAAAAAACATGTCTAAAATAAGTGTAAATGTTACGTAGAAAGGACAACAAGCTTATTTGGACAAGGAGCAGCCCATATCTGGAGATCCTGGGGACATCAATACAGGAGGCATTGAAAAAAATGCCTCCTGCAGCTTCCAGCAGCAAGATAACAACCAGTATTGTCCCAGCAGCAGAAATATCAGCCATTATGAAGGTTGAGGATGCAGGGTACCAGCTCCTTGTCTCCTACTGAATTCATGTGTCACTCATGCTGCCTTTACTGCAGCAGGTTGGAGAAAATGGATTGATCTTGGCTGCTAAAGCACCTCCCTTTCTCCTCCTCTGGGCCAATATTTAGGTGACAAATGAAATCTTGGAAGGAGATTGGAGTGAAGTTCCAGGAACACAAATAAACAAAAAGATTATTAAGAGTAAAAAAGGCAAAAGGGGTCAAGGTTAAAGACGGAGCAGTAGAAAACATGATTCATCACAGCTATCAGGAGAAACATCATTTCTTCACTCAAACTGAGAAGGCCGAGGCCCTTTAATTTAAGGAACGAGTCCCATTTAAAGCTGAGCTGTGTGATCAAGTGATTTCTGTGACTCTCATTCTGACTTGTGCACCTGCTGACGGCGGTTTCACCCACTGCTCATTAGCAAAGTGTTCTGAATTTTCCTGGAAATGTTTTGTTTGATTTTTTAAATTGTTCTTTCAAACCACAAATGTTTTATTTCAAGGCTCAAGAACAGTTCATTTCTTCCCCCCAGTGGTCTGGATGCACACATGCACCAACCACTTTATACACAACAACCTTCCTGTAAATGTTTTACTTTCAGATGCCAGCAGTGTTTTGCAAGGTGCTTCCTTTATCTACACTCATCAATTTTGATGTGCCTGCAGGATGTTCTGTTGTTATATGAAAATAACACTTTTAATTCAAATGTTTACTCTAAGTTATAATTTAGCAAAGTTTTATTTGTCACATTTAGTTTCTAATTATTTCAGTGACTTTAGCCTTTTCTGTAATGGAAGGATATGAGTAAATTGGTTCTGTTGGGGGTCTTTAACACTCACGTTTGCAATGACAGTGAGACCTGGAGAGGAGTGGTTGGGAGGAACGGCCCCCCTGATCTAAATCCGAGCAGTGTTTTGTTATTGGACTTTTGTGCTCGTCATGGATTGTCCATAATGAAGATCACGTTCAAGCATAAAGGTGTCCATATGTGCTCTTGCGCTGCACTGGACTCCTGCTGAGTCTCGGTCACACCTCCACCTGGCTCAACCACTCACCTGCTGATATGACACGTTACGGCTCGGAGCCGCTCGCCTCCATAAAAATAACGTCCTCCTCCCCCCTTTCTTCTAGTGATCACAGTTGTTACGGTTCCAGCCTGAACACCATGGATGTTGCTCCTGCTCTTCGTGTTCAGCACCGAGGACAGCTCTCCTCCTGCTCACCCTATTCCAGCACCATGGACAGTGCTGTAAAACACCTCTGCTTTACCCCTCCTCCCGCCCGCCCTCTGACACTTGCACAGCTGATCCCAACTAGTGATCACCAGAAGAGTCTTCAAAAAGAGAACCAGACCCTTGGGGGACTCAGTGGAGCTCTGACATCCCCGTCCCCATCACTTTGTTTGAGCCTGCACGGTGTCTTTTATTGTGGAAGTCTCGGTTTGTATCATATTGCCAGCTACAGAACGTCACTGACAATACTTGAGTAGCTGCTAACTTTAAGAGACTTTGTTAGTGGTTAAAGGTGTCCTAGAATGCAATTAATCAACAATCTAAAACAGAGCTTTGAGCCTCCAAAAAGCATAAGAACATTTTTTTTTGGCTTTCATCTGTCCCAGGAGCCCTGATACAGGCCATTCTAAACCCCCTTACTCAGGCCTTCAGTGAAAAGAGCTGTTGACCCCTCCCACTCGGCCAGGACATGCTGATTGGTTGGTTTCCCCAGAAGGCCTCAGACACATGCAGGTTTGAGGAGGCGTGGCTCCCCCTTATGACGTGTTAAGGAAGGCTTTCTCAGAACAGAAGTTTTTCTCTCGCCTTTTTCAACTTTCTAATTTACATAAAAAGTAGGTCAAACACGGCTTTGACTTTTTGGCATGCTACTGTTGACCACCCAAGCTGTCTTATTCAACAACAACAAGGAACATGTTGGTTTACATTCTAGGTCCCCTTTAAGCCCTAAAGACATGTTTTCCAGTTATATTTAGGAGTACTTTGAATTCTCTCATGTTAATTAGATTAAGAGAGTTTATATTTACCTTTTTACCTTTAAAGGAGCAGGAGGCAGGATTTGTCCAAAAACAAGAAATAAATAGGATACATGTTAATTCTTGTGAAGCTAATGGGTGATGAAGCATTTTAAACTACAAAGAATGATGAAATCCATTTACCATTCCATTTTGTTAACTAGGCTGTGTGCTGCAAAATGCGATGCAGTTCGGTCCCGAATTTCCCGCGCTGTTTTACGGATGTGACACTTCAAGCGCGTTCTCGACAAGCTTCAAAACCGGAAGAAGAAGAGGAAAAAGCTGGCTAGGTGGCGGTAATGCGTTGTTTGCTAGCCGCGTTAAAACCTCAGAAGAAGAGGACGAACTCTGGAAATGGATTCTACAACCAGCAAAAGACCAAGCGCAACTCAAAGCCCACTAAAGAGTGGCACAAAGAAGAAGGTTTTATCAGCGGCATCTCGAGAGTCAAAAAGAAAGTATGAGAAAAGCCGGACAGGGACCCCAATATGTATTGGATGCGCTATTGAAGAATGGAGACTGCTTCAACTTGATCTGGGACTGAAAAAGGATGCGGACATGGCTCATTTTCTAGTGACCAGGTAAGGAATAATCGCTAAACATATCAGAGCGGGGTCTCCGCAATTTAAACTAAGAAAATAAAATCTATGGATTTAGATAATACAAGTTTAGGTAATCTAACAAATCTTTGTGCAGATGAACAAAAAACAAGAAGCTAACGGTGCTTAGCATATAGCTTCCTGATCCATTTGAAATAGCTAATTGCAACTAAGGAGTAATCGGATCACTTCTGCGTTTTGTGGACGAGACACCACTTGTCTTTTGAGATAAATGGATGCTCCGTTTATTCTGACGAGAAACGTAAACAGAGCTTGATTTGATGATATGAACTCACCGATGAGTCGGAGATAGCTATAGTGCGGTAGCCGAAGAGAGCTAGCGTGCGGTAGCATTTCAGCTGTGATCATGCTTCAGTTTCTGTGTACCACTGAAGAGAACGGACATTTTCCAAACCGAAGATGAATCATTAGAAATATGTCATATTTGACCTACAGTCCAACCTCTAAGCAGGACTGTTACTTACTTCGTCGCTAGACATGGTGCCTTGTTTTGATAATATCGAGCCGCGCTCTGGCCGTACATCACTGTGAAACTTTTTTTTTCATAGTGAAGAGTTCATGCGCGCTCTCGTGCCGGGCTGCAGTTACTCACAGCGCCGAGCGCGTCGCTAATGAGTTTCGTTTCATCATCCTGCCTCCTGCTCCTTTAAAGGTCAGAATGCATTATAGGGTATTAGGGTGGTCTTTTTGTTTTGTGCTTTCTCTCAGGGGTTTCTGAGTTCACAGCGGATGTGATAATTTTAAATTAAAAACAGAGACCGTCCAGCCGTTTATACTCTCCAGGTTTCTCCTGCTTAAATCAACTTGAGCAAATAAACTGTTTGTCTATTTCTCGCTCCTGCTTTACTTGTGTTACGCCCTCCTTCCTACCATGGCTGGGTTGTGACTGCAGTGGACAGGAAACCCTCCAGCCTGCTGCAGATTTGATGTTTGCTCGTTCTCCTGAGCGGTGAGCCTGCTGTGTGCGTGTGTTTGTGTGTGAAACAATTCCTTTTCTCTGAGATGTTTTGAATTGAAAAGCTGACTGGGCCTGACACTGAGCTGCACACACAGCACCCCTCAGCTTCCATCACCTGTGGGATGGACGTGGTTTCCTGTAGCCCAGTCAAGCCCAGGAGGGGCTCCCTGTTCAGTCTTCCTTCATCAATATCTCTGAATCTGTCTTACTCTGGCCTGAGGTCAAAGACCCATCCAAAACCATGGTGGAATGATCCTTCTGGGTTGGGAATGAGAATCTGACTCAAGTGGAGTAGTTGCCAAGCAATGGTAGGATGGAGTAAGAGATGGAGCGACAGGTCAGGGTTTCGTTAGCATTATTCTAGGTTTGTTTGGGTGAATAAAGAGCTGGACTGAAAAACAAAACTCTCAATTTACTGGTCCTCCAACCCTTCAGATGCTTGAGATCATGATCATGATCAAAAGAACAAGATCTTGAAGATCAGCTGGCTTACTCTTAGAGTAAGGAGCTAAATAAGTTGCATATTGACCGTGTGAATGTTTGAAATGGATGCTAGAGACAGGAATGGCAACTTGGGGGAGATGAAATGTGTGTTAAAACAATAAATAGGCTGAGAGCTAAAAATGACCTTTGCTATTTCAATTTTTTTAAATAGCTCGGTTCTAACTGTTCTCTTTGACCTGTGTGGACCATAAACCATGGTTATTCATTATTAGTTAGGCTGAAGAAGTGTCAGTTCTGCTCGTTCAGCAAGGTGAGGATTTGGGGTTTTGTCGACAATCCACAAGCAGAAAGAGGCTTGAGCTGCAGGAGTCGGGAACGTGCGAGGAGGCTGAGGAGTGGAGGTGGAGATCCTTAGCGAGGGAGAAGAATGCGAGGACCAGAGTGGAGAGAAGACTGGTAGCAAGCACAAAGACTATGCTGGAAGCTGAGATGTGAAACGTGAGTCAGGAGCTCTGGTCGTGGCAAGACGATGACTGAGCATCTGAGTGGTGAGTGAGGAGGCTTTTAACTGGTGGGTAGTGGTGTGATCACCCAGTGATGGGACAGGGAGCTAATCATGCACAGGTGGAACGAGTTGGGCGTGATGATGATGATGATGACCTGACAAGAAGAGTCGTTTTTCTCACTGAGCACGGCTCAACTAGAGTCAGCTCTACACAGTGTAGGTTGTATTTCCATGACAAGTGAGAAAAAGCCAAAAGGAAGACTTAATGTGAAAATGCAATGCTCTAAGCACCTGCAGACAAACCTTTCCCTGGAGCTGCCACTGGGTCAGCGGTAGGTGCCAGTGCTGGTCACCATGTTTCTCTAACTGTTCACAGCTGTCTTGTTGCTCTCCAGGGAAAGTGAATGTGCCCGCTCATTTTCTTTACTATCACCTGATGACACCTTTCTTACTGTGGACAGATTTACTTAGACAGGGTTAGACAGTCATTTACACTACTAACAGCAGATCTGATCATTGATGTAGAACTAAAATGAGTAGATAAACATTCAAATGAACTGTGTGACTGAAAGCCTAGAGAAAGAAAGTGACATTTACCATTGCAATAAAATTATTTATTTTTTTTATATTTTATTTTCCTGGCAGGAAAAAATGTTCTGCACCGTCTGCCAACTACGAAAGGGCTGGTAGTCACTGGCTTGTTTTTATTAGACTCATAAATGGTGAAAACTGGATTTAAAAAAAGAAGAAAAACAATAAAGCATGGGGAGAGAAGGATCCTCCACAGAGCTTTATTAAAATGTCAGAGGAGGCTGTTTGAGAGGTGATGATAACCAACAATGACACAGACTTCTGACCTTTGAATGCTTCAGAGAACTTGTGAGAATGTGTGAAGCTCTTGAGAAGAGGTGATGTCTCCCTTGATGCACAGAAGTCTGTATAAAAAAGAAAAGGAAGATTGAATATACAGAGTTTCAGATGAACTGACATTCAGGACTTTTGGATTAGAAAAAAAAAACGTAAATAGTTTGAAATGTTGATAATAGTTATATCAAATACAAACTGGAAAGGACTTGTTGGAAACAACAGACTGGCTGCCCTGTGGTGATAAGTTGACAATAAGTATGTTTTGGATTTTAGGAAAATCCAAAACATTTTTGAAAGGAAATAATTTTCAGGAAAGCATTAAAATAAGAAGGAAAAAAGATCCAAGTTGTCCTTTAAGTTTCACTTTCACTTGTTTAAAAAGTGCATTGATTAAAAAATGTTTTAATATTATGAATATATTAAAAGTAGCAGCATTGCTCATATTTCAGCCCCAGACTGCTCAAAGACTGTGCTGACCAGCTGTGTGAAGTGGTCACACACATGTTCAACCTGAGCCTTCGACTGGAGCAGGTCCCCATCCTGTGGAAGACCTCCTGTGTGGTTCCAGTCCCCAAAACATCACATCCCAGGGAACCAGACCACTACAGACCAGTCGCCTTGACCTCCCACCTGATGAAGACTATGGAGAGACTCATCCTCACCGATCTACGTTCAGTGGTGACCCCAGAAATAGACCCACTTCAATTTGCATATAAACCAAATATGGGGGTGGAGGACGCCCTCATCTACCTGCAGCACCGGGCTCTGAATCACCTCGAGATGCAAAAAAGCACTGTGAGGATCATGTTCTTCAACTTCTCCAGTGCCTTCAACACCATCCAGCCGTGTCTACTGCAGCAGAAGATGAGGGGTGCAGGAGTGGACGAACATCTGACTGCATGGATCATCAACTACCTCACTAACAGGCCACAGTACGTGAGGCTACACAACAGTATGTCTGAGGTGGTTGTGTGCAGTACTGGAGCTCCACAGGGTACAGTGCTCTCACCCTTTCTCTTCACCTTCTACACCTCAGACTTCACCTACAACACCAGCAGCTGTCACCTCCAGAAGTTCTCTGATGACTCGGCCATCGTTGGCTGTGTGTCTGAGGGGGACGACCAGGAGTACAAGTCATTTATCATGGACTTTGTGGACTGGTGTGGGCGTAACCACCTTCGCTTGAACACCTGTAAAACAAAGGAAATGGTGACTGACTTCCAGAGAAACACTCCTCCTCACTCACCAGTAAACATCCAGGGAGCAGACATTGAGGTGGTGGACACCTTTAAGTACCTGGGTGTTCACCTCAACAGTAAACTGAACTGGTCCCACAACACAGATGCTCTGTATAAGAAGGGCCAAAGCCGCCTCCATCTCATGAGGAGGCTGAGGTCCTTCAGAGTTAACTCCCAGCTGCTAAAATCCTTTTATCACTCTGTTGTTGGCTCTGTTATTCATTCTGCTGTGGTCTGCTGGGGTGTAGGCAGCTCTGACCGAGACAGAAAGAGACTGAACAAGCTAGCTACCAAAGCTAGCTCGGTTCTGGGCTGCCCGCTGGATTCTGTTGAGGAGATGTGTGAAAGGAGGATGCTGGGGAAGATGATCTCCATCTTAAGAAACCCCTCCCACCCACTGAACTCCACTGTGGAGATCATGGACAGCTCCTCCAGAGGTAGACTGAGACATCTCAGATGTAAAACTGAGCGCTATCGTAGATCTTTCATCCCCTCTGCTGTAAGAGTGTATAACTCCTCAGTTTAAGCTGTACTGGTATCATCCTGGTACACAATAACACCAATGCAATATTCATGTGTTCTATACTTGTGCAATACCGGATTCACATTGTTGTCTGTGTCTCTTACAGTATGCTGCATAGTGTTGGTACCCAAGTCTGTTTTCATCTTTTATTTGTGTTTTTTTAGTGATCTAAGATTACAATACTAGATTACTGCCTATGTGTATATAGATGTATCCTTGTTTTTATTTCTTTTCTAATTACCTTTTGAGTGATGGTGCTGCTGTGACAAGTGAATTTCCCCACCGTGGGATCAATAAAGTCTATTCTATTCTTCTATTCTATTTCAAGTTGTTTATTCCCTCAATCTGCAGCTGTATTGGTCAATGTTCCCATGACTGGGCAGGTATGTGGCGCCTCTGTAGGCAGGCTAACTTTTCCCTGCACAGCACCTGTAGCTACCGGGCAGCTCAGGTGCTGCAGCAGACTTAGAAACCTCGACGTTTTGCAGTTTTTTGGCAATTTCCAATCTTTTACACCCGATTCCGATTTTTTAAAAACCACGTGATCGGGCCCGATTTCCAATCACGTGATCAGATCAGAGCATCCCTACTCCTAAGTGTTCATTCTGGGGAGGAAAGAAATTCACAATTTTCTTTTGTGAGAATCTACTAACTGATGCACAGATCTGCACCAATAAATTATATTATATATCAATAAAGTAAAGAAGATTGTTTTACTGGACATATCTGGAGCAGCTGAGGTTGTGTCCATCTCCTTTAGCCCTAAAATAAATGATGTTGGTATGAAACTCACTCCAGGAGCTCAAGAGTACACCTGTGTGACCCGTGAATTCATTTGTTAAAGACTAATACTCTGTTTAATGTTTTGTAAAAATAAAAACCATAATCTTTGTCGACTAAAACCTTTTTGAGTAAGACTAAGATGGCTGCCAACAACCACACTGGTCCCCTTTAACACAAACCTGTGTGCTCCAGACCGACCTGACTAACCCGCTTTAATAGATGAGACACATTACTGGATGATTCTCTGAAATCACCTGGTTTTCACTCCCTGCTTTTAATGTAATGTGTTTAATAAATAATGAATCTGGTGAGTGTTTTAAATGATTTCAGATCACTTTGTTATTTCCAGATACTTAAAAACAGTAGAGCTGAAAGGAGGACGTTCTCTTTCCCACGATCAAATCAGATCTCTACTCTAACAGTAATCGTTTTAGCTAAATGAATCATATTATGACAAGAAATTTTAATTTAGTTTTAGTATTTTGACTACATTTTTTTCAATTTTAGTGACAATAGTCGTCCAATTTGTTTTAATTTTAGTCGACTAAAATAGATGTATATTTTTCTTCAGATGCAATAATTTTAAACGTCTGTAAAGGAAATGTTAACTACACCTGAAACTGTAAATCAATATGAAAAATTCACATTTCACACACTGGATCAATCAAACTCTATATTTATAATTGTTTTAACAATAATTATTGGAAAATAACTAAATGAACACTGATAAAATATGTGTCCCTCAGTATTAATAAAGCAAACAAATCTGTATAATGTGCAATAATATTTGTAAACATGACAGGAAATGACATCATACTATCAACACAATAAAACGTGCTACTCTAATAATGTGAGAAGGTAAATTAAAGGTAAGAATTGTTTTCAGGTGTATTGATTAGAGCTTTACCTGCACTAATTTACCAATTTACCTAAACGATTTTTCTCACAAAAACATCACTTGAACACAGAACGCTGATCATATCAGTTGTAGCAGCGCCACGAAAAGAAAACCCATTAAAGTAGCTCTCCGGAGTATTTCTATTATCTGATGGCACCATCTAGTGGCTGACAAGCGTATCGCACCAATAGTCGGTCGACTCTGTAATTTAAGGTGGCGACTGCACGTTTCTTGTTTATGAATGTGCTTCTGTAGCCGACAAACAGAGCTAAAACACGTTGTTTTACAAGTATTATTCTCATGTCATGTTGAGTTTTCATATATTTATATTTTAAAGACTTACTTGTCCGTGAAAAGTTCATCAACTCTGCATCAGCCGAGGTACTTCCTTAAATTTGAAACACGTAAGCGGTAGTCTAACGCTATTGGTTAGTTCTGGTCAGCGCTCAGTTTCCTATTGAATGGATTTTACGGGGCAGGGGGTGGGCTTAGCAAAAAAGAAAAGTTGTATTGCTTACATTATATCACACTACATGATAAGACAATCACTTTAACGGATTTTTGAAAAATCATACATAATTCCTGAAAGGGGAAAACTCCAGATTGCTGCTTTAAACGACCAAATACACTGCTTCTTTCATTTTGGTTTGGTTCGACAACTGCTGAGCTGCAGCAGCAGCAATCCACTCCCCTCCCACCCCCACCAACACTCACTGCTAACACCGTAACACCTTTAGGGGGAACCCCGGTTGTGTACTCACCAAGCAAAGAGTTTTCAGATCGTCACGTCTAATGCTTTTCCTCTCAGCTGTGGACATTTTCTCCTTTTAGACAAATTGTTCAACTGTTACTGGTAACGTGTTTAATCAGAGGCCAGCTCTGGCCTCTGATTGGCTCTTTCCTCGTCTAGTCCCGCCTGTTCCATTTGCTGATTGGTTCTTTATTCCATTCTCCCATCTTTTTCCGTTTTCTGATTGGATTTTTGTTACTGTCAATTGTTGTTGTCTTTTATTTGTTGACAAAAATACCGGTCAATACTCGTCATAATTTAGTCTTTTTTGACATGTTTTTTTTTTTTGTTTTGTTTTGTTTCGTTTAGTCCGCAAAAAGTAATTTGTCGTCTGCTTGCAGTGCATGTCAGTTTCATTTGGAGTTTGTTGTTAGCTTTGTTTCTGCTGGCTTTAGTATCCTGAGGCTGCAGGACCCAGGGGGACTCCTGCAGTGAGGTGTTGGAACTGCTCTAGCTTTTAAATTACAACCATTCTGTGTTTTGATCATATAAATTATTACACATAGGTTGACATTTAGTACAGAGATTTAAAATGATACTATCAGTGTAAGTGCTTTCCAGCTGAAGTAAAAATCAGACAATTGGATTTAATGATCTGTAAATCACCTGTGAAATCCTGTAAAACTCTTCCTGAGTGACTGCCTTTTCATTTCAAACCACAAAACTTCACAATTCTCGTCTTTTTCTCCGGTTCCTGATGACCTCAGACCTCCTGCGATCATCCTGCTCTGTGCATGCAGATACAACACGTCCCGTACATCAGGAGCTGAGTGTGTTTGGAGCTGAGTGGGAAGTCATTACTGTGAATAATGACTTGCTGAAGGCGTTCACAGCCTTCGCCTTATTAGAGCACTGATGATGACACCTCCAGCGGCGAGGACAGAGAGAAGTGATGGAGATTTTGCAGGGTGGCAGGGTGGGGGGGCAGAGGAAGACCTCGATCCAATTACGAGCAGTGCTGCGAGCGCTCTGCAGGCATGCAGCGGCCTTTTCTTCAAGCATCCAAGGTGGTGCTGGAAGCTTTTTGTCAAGGGCAGGAAGGCACCGCCGAAGCGCCTTGAGGGGTTTTCAGGTCAGGAAGATAAAAGAGAAAATCTGTGTGTTCATCTCTGTTTGAGGTCAGGAGAGACACCCTCCACTGGATACAAGTCAGTAATCTCTTTAGAAGCTCTCCAGCAGTTGTGTCCTTTGACACGGTCTGTCTTTGTGAATCCACCTACAACTACAGCCAGGAAGTGAGGTTACACGCACTTATTCTCTGAAGGATAATCTCGCATGTTCTTTATGAACTTGTTGACTTTTGCAGTTTTCATCATGTGATCATGTGGCAGAAAATGTGATGTCAGAGACTGACGATCACTGATTGGCTAGAGCAGTGTTTCTCAATTTGAGGGGGCACAGGGGATTGTCGGGGGGGGGGGGCTGCAAGATGCAGGAAAATCTAGCATTGTTTTTAATGCTGGAATGCAAAATCACCCCCAGTCAGTAGGTGGCAGCAGCGCTCAGACTAATCAGTAGGCTACTGTTTTAACCCAGCAGAAGACAATCATATAAACACGTAGGCCCAATTCCAATACTTGCACTGTGCCCTACATCCTTCTGTGAAGTGCACTTGGAGGAAGTGTGCAGTAAGGCTTCGAGTGCGTAGTACACAAGTGTGCAAATAATTGCTGAATTGGGGGTGGGGGTGAGCATTGCGTCAACGACCACAACGCATGCTGGGATGCCGGTCGCTGTTCGTGCTTTTTTAAAAATCTTTATTAACAGCTTTCAAACAAACAAACAATTATTTGACTAAATTTAAATCAATTGCTGTCCACATTTATAACTTAGTCTAAAACATTCAGATCATGAATAAATATCATTAACCGTCTTAAAATGAACGTATTTCACTTGAAAATACATGTTTTCAGAAAAGGCACTTGAGCCATTGCTCCGCCTTCTTCTCAAAATTCCCACGCAGGAATGGATTGGCGGTAGTACCCTTGCCCGAAGTCTGCATCGCTGCGGACTTGGACGACGTGCGGATTAAGGGTGTAAAATGGGCGTGGTCAACTTCCGCACTTGAGAATCAGGACACCCTACGCACTCGCACCTCTGGCCGGGAACGCGCGATTCAAGGGTGAGTATTGAGATTGGGCCTCAAAGGACACGGAGGTGAGATGGTAAATGGCTGAAATGCTGGCTGTCTGCAGAAAAAGACAAGAAAATTAAACAAAGCCTTCATAACCGCTGGATTAACTTTGAGTATGGTTGGAAATGAGGAAAAACCCCAGTAGCGACTGGTGATGAAATTAGATTTTCCTGCTTCAGTCCAGCATAACATGAATCGTTGAAACTGTTGATCTGTGCTGGCGTTTCTTCTCTCCCCGCATACTCGTTCAGAGGATCTTTAGTGAGAGTATGCAGGAAAGGAGGTGGAGAGCTCAGATCTGTGCTGCAGTATCTCCTCTCCTAGTGTAAACGTTCAGAGGAACTACTTAGTTTATGTTTTTTTAGTGTAGTGCTTTGTTGAGAATGTGAGTTTATGTTTGTTTAGTCTTTATACATCATTATGAGCTCTGTAACTTGCTCCATTTTAGATCCTGTTTGTTTAAGGGGGCGTTTTCTTTTAGGTTGGTAGGTACCAACATTTTACATTTAGCCTTAGTTAACTCACCTTTTTCCCAGATTTAGACACCACAGCTCTAGTGTCCTTCTTTAGGTAAAGGTAATGCATAAAATGTTTCTGAATTTCAGGAAAGAACCGCCCTCTGCATGTTTTGAAAAATGTGCAACACTGGAAAGTTGAAATATAGTGGTAGATAACTTTTTCTAGCAGTAATCTGAAATGCATTTCTCCAAACAGCATGCTGAACTTTAGCTAAGCTGTTGAGCAGAAAACCGGCGACAGCGGCGTCTGTGGAGAGCCCAACCTTCTCTTTCAGCGCACGCCATCGTGCACAGGAAGTGAAAACTAACCCAGGAGCGAGCACGTACGACAGCCTTGAGTTAGCTTCACCAGAATGATTTACAGTTATGCGGACCAATGGTTTAGATGATCCACCCAGAAGTAAAGAACGTCTACAACACCTTTAACTTTAGTTTAGGGACTTGTGGTTTCCATGGTGGCGCTTTGTTCCAGACCTTTAGTTTAACCGTTGTGATTTATTTAATAAACACTTGTTTTCTTAGCTTCAACTCATGCCTCCTCCTATGTTGCAACAGTCCTTCACATTTACCGTCTCCCAGTCATAACATCACATCTATTTATTTGGTTCTCTGGTTTTGTTTTGTGTTACATGTTTTGTTTTTTACTGACTGCCTATGGAGACCTCCTGGTCCTGCATTTGAGTCCTTCCCCTGTTTACCTCAAACTGTGACAAAAATGAAGAATAAAGTTCTTTTATCACTGTTGTTTTATGTTTTCTTAAAGACAAAACTTCTGACTAGACTGTTTTGTGAGTTTTCTCAAGCCCTGGTCTTTTTGTCATAAAGAGACAATACATCTTAAAGTGGAAGAGAATGATCTCTGATCCAATCAACCAGTGTGACAGTGTTTTCAGAAGCCATGTTGTAATGACTGCAGCTATCTTGAAGGCCGGAGTGTTTTATTGGAGCTGAAAGGGACGGCTCCTCACCAGGAACAGACTTTTGATAGAAATGTCATCTTGTTTCTGTGTTCCAGGTTCGGGTCTGAGTCCTGACACCCAGGTCTCCCTTCAGCTGTCAGTCACACCAGACAGGGATATTAATGTTCTTCCATCGGTAAAGCCAGGTTGTTCTGATGACATAGAACCTGCCCTGAGCGGAAAGGCAGGTGGGGGGGATTGTAGCTCTGGAGAAATGAAAGCGTTGATATCTGAGACAAACCGCTGCCTGCTGTCCGTCTGCTGTCAGACACTTTGACTGGAAGATTGGATCTGAAGCTGTAAAATCATTAAGTTCTTCACCTCATAAATACAAACACAACTAAAAATATTTAAGGAACACTTTTTGAATCAGAGCTTAATATCAAGTTAGAACAACTTGAGTTGATCTGGTCAGAGGAGCTTAGTCAGTGAGATAATGACATTATTAGCAGGTGCACTAAAAGGGCAACAATGGGTCAACCCAATAAACGATCACGGATCCTTTATCCCTCTTCATGTTTTTTCAATGTTTTTCAGACGTTTAGCATGGGACACTGCTGGTAGCATGAGCAGAAACCCCAGAGGTTCCACAGACAGTCCTACTCCACCAGGACGTCACATCAGTATGGCCCACAGACAGGTTTGCTGTCTCACAGCACAATCTCAAGAGAATGAAGGAGATTCCAGAAGACAGGCAGCCACTCTAGACGAGCCGGACAGATGTCCTTCAACCAGGACAAGTATCTGGTTCTTCAGGCAGGCGTGAACAGGATGAGACCTGCCAGAGCCTTACAACGTGGGCCGCCAGAGCCTTACAACGTGGGCCACTGGTATGAGTATCTATGGCCAGTATTTGATACAGCACTTTCTAGAGTCCTAAAACCCCCCAAGGTGCTTTACAACACAGTCATTCACCCATGCACACACACATTCACACACTGATGATGAGCTACAATGTAGCCACATCTGCCCTGGGGCGCAAGGACAGAGGCGAGGCTGTCGCTCGCGGACGCCACTGGTCCCTCCGACCACCACCAGCATGATGAGGATGACCATTACCTCTACTGAGGTGGTGGTGGCAGAGGAGTTAAGTGCTCGCCCCACAATCAGGTCACAGGTTTGCGCCCCACTCAGTTTGTCGCTGTCGTGTTCTTGGGCAAGACACTTAGTCCACCTTGCCTGCTGGTGGTGGTCGGAGTTGGCCAGTGCTCGGCAGCCTCGCCTCCGTCAGTGCGCCTCAGGGCAGCTGTAGCTACGATGTAGCGCATCATCACCAGGGTGTAAATGTGTGGGTGAATGACTGATTGTGTTGTAAAGCGCCTTGGGGGGTTCTATGACTCTGGAAGGCGCTATATCAAATAAAGGCCATTTACCATTTACTGGGCTCAGTTCTCACTTCCTGGTTCTGTGGAGCGGGACAGGCATTTGCCAGAGAACACCAGAACTAGCAGGTCCAGCCCTGACGCCCTGGGGTTTTCACAGATGAGGACAGGTTCACACTAAGCTGATGTGGCAGGAGTGAGTGGGTCTGGAGTAGCTGTGGTAAACCTTATGCTGCCTGCAGCTTAATTCAGCATAATGGGTTTGGTGGTGGGTGACTGATGTGGAGGTACACACAGGAAGTCACAGATCTGTAGAAGATAGAAGATGGTACCCCGACTTCTGTTAGATATCAGACAATTATGACTTCTCATTATCTCATTGTGACATAGCTATCTCATTATGAGACTATATTCTATCTATCTATCTATCTATCTATCTATCTATCTATCTATCTATCTATCTATCTATCTATTCATTATTATGAGATAGTATCTCTTAGCTATCTCATAATAATGAGACTGTCACGTGTGCAGGCTGAGGTGAGGTTGCGGACCCAAATGCAGGAGAAGGCAGGTAAGCGGTTTTAAAGGTTTTAATGAGAAACTGAACACACAGAACACGCTAGGACTGACTGAAACAATGAACCGACCTGGAACAAAAGACAGACAGGGCTTAAATACACTGGGATGAGGGTGAATGGGTGATTAGGAGAACGAGAGGCAGGTGGGACCAATTAACATTAACAAAGAACTGAACAGAAACTGGGGAGACAGGACAGAATGTGACAAGACCCCCCCCTCAAAGGGCGGCACCCAACGCAGGCCAAGGGGAACCCTGGGGGGCCTGCGCCTGGGGCACAGGAGACGGCAGTCTCTGGGAGGCCTGCGGCGTGAACACAGGAGACGGGACCGTGAGGGCCTGGGAGGCCTGCGCCTGGGGCACAGGAGACGGCAGAGTCTGGGAGGCCCCAAGGATTGGACCCCTGGAGGCTGGGCTGACTGGAAGCCAGGAGGTGGAGCCACAGAGGACGCCAGAGGCGGAGCCACAGAGGATGCCGGAGGTGGAGCCACAGGGGACCAGATGCCTGGAGGCGGATCAGGTGGAGCAACAGGAGATGAGCCCACAGAAGACAAGGACTCTGGAGGCGGGGCCGCTGAAGACTGGAGTGCTGAGGGGAGAGACTGAAACTCCGGAGGAGGCAGGAACACCTCCGACAGGAACCCCTCAGCATGCTGATCCTCTGGAGCCGGGACGAAGAGGGGAGAAGGCTCGGGTTCTGGAGCCTGGCCGATGAGGGGAGAAGGCTCGGGTTCTGGAGCCTGGCCGAAGAGGGGAGAAGGCTTGGGTTCTGGAGCCTGGACGATGAGAGGAGAAGGCTCGGGTTCTGGAGCCTGGATGAGGAGAGGTTGTGACTGGATAGGCCAGCTGGAAAGGTGCAGTGCGGCTGGAACTCCTGCCTTAGACGGCACAACTGGGACCTTCTCCGTAGGTCTCCCAGCAGGGGTCTCTGTGGCGGCAGGAAGCTGGAGCCTGGATGAGGGTTCCAGAGCAGGGGTCTCTTGAGTAGACGGCACAGCTCTGGTCCCTGGAGCCGGAAGGAGCGGGGGTGCCGCTTCTGGAGGTTGGGCGAGCGGGGGTTCCGCTGCTGGAGCCGGAAGGAGCGGGGGTGCCGCTTCGGAAGGTTGGGCGAGCGGGGGTTCCGCTGCTGGAGCCGAAGTGAGAGACTGGACCTCCAGAGCCAACTGGTGAACNGGTTCCACAAATCTCCGCGCCCTGGTCGTGATCAACGCCGCGTCTCTTTTAATGAACAGAGAGATTCCCGATACTCCTCCAGGAGGAGGTCATCTGGCTCAGGTGACCGCCACCCTCGCTCTGGCCAGTATTCACCACGCCGTGATAGGGCGAGCCACAGTCCCGCCCCAAGGCCAAGAGCCAGGTCAGGTAGCAGGTCCCCTGAGGCTAAGAGTGTTCTGCTCATATCTTCTGCAGGTCTGGGTACAGGTGCTCCTGTACCTTTGCCTCCTGCCCCTGTCTCCATCTTAAAGAAGAACCCTCCACGAGTGGCTCCTGCCCCAGTGATGCGTCCAACGACACCTGAGACCCCAGTGGGGTCTGGTGAGGTCGTGTCCATTAGCACCTGCCCTCGTGCTTCCGTTACACCAGTCTACGGGTCGAGCGACACCTCCCCGCTGGACAGACCAAAGCCTAAGCTGAAGCTTCTATGCAATATCATCCGCAAAGGTCCCAACCTGAAGCCTCACATTCCTGTGACCCTTATGGGGTCACAAACCTGTGATGCTATCTTAGACACCGGTTCAGACATTTCTATTTTGCCTCGCTCTCTTTGGGAAAGCCTCCGCTTGGCTGCGGCGGACCAAGGTCGTATCTTGACACTCACACCCTGCTCAGTGGACATCAGTCCTTACTCGTCGTCTTCGATGACCTTGTCGTCTGTGTCTTTTCTTGACCTTTCCGTTGGTTGCATGTCGGTGCGCCATCCCGTGTTTGTGTCTGATCGAGAGTCCTTTCCTTTCTTGTTTGGCAAAGATCTGATCAATCGCTTTGCTCCCATTCTTGACTTCCGTGGGTCGAAGCTCTGGACTCGGTTATCTCAACCGGAGCCCATGGAGCTCTCCCAGGAACTACTTTCTTCTCTCGGTGTGGTTAACAACGTCAGTGCCTCCCATATGCCCAGTCGGTCTGGTGTTACTGTGGTCAATGCCAGGTCCAGCGTCTGCGTCATCTCGGCGCCTGAAGCCCCTGACCCTGCGGTGGGACCACCACCTACCGAAGGGGGGGTCGAAGGTCGCGCTGAGCCTGTACCGTTACAGTCTACACCTGAGAACCACCACCCTGCGGTTGGCTCCTCGCCTGCCATAGGGGGGGTTAAAGGTCACCCTGTACCGATGCAGGTCGACTCCGTTCTTTCTGAAGGCATCTGCGCGTCGTCGGAGTCCCCACCAGTGCACGTCCCTGCACCGGATTCTCAACAGTCCACTCCCGCGTCAGTTTACGGTCTCCGCCGTCCGACATTTCAGATCTCGGGCCTAACACGGTACCTTATGCTGATTGCATGTGTTTTCGTGGCATCCGACGCCGCTAAGCCTCCTCCTCCACCATTTCTGCACAACCAAACCGCAAGTTTGTGTGACATTGAGTTCAACGGTCCGACCATGGTTCGAGTTAGTGCTGTAGACAAGGTTCTTCGTGAGCTCTCTTTAGACTCTGGCCTCAGCTTTCAGCCTGTGACTTACTCATGGTCCTCCTCTGACTCTGTTATTTTTCTCACTACATGTTTCAACTGCTGTCTGTCACTTGGGCTGGCGTACGCACTGTTCCGTCACTTCTCCGCACGGTTGACCCCCGTAGGGGACTCGATCCGTGTGTTGGGGAACCGTCTAAACAGGGCTCTAATGCCTGTGGTTCCTATAAGTGCTGCCGTGCCAGCTCTGCCTCCGCCACAGATTATTAACCCTCAGCATCCACCTTGGCCTGTTATTCCTCCACCTCTTCCTCCGCCTCCAGGACCGCCTCCGGGTCTACCTTCTATGGCGTTAATGGGGGGATGATTTTCTCACAGGTCTTCTGTTCTCTGTTTCCAGTTTCCCAAGTTCTGTTCGTGTGTGTGATGTGTGCATGACTGTTGTTCATGTTTTATCGTAACGTACAGACTTGGTTGTTGTGATGCTGTCATGCTGTGGGTTCTGAAGATCTGTGATGACAACTGATTTCATGACTGCTACAGAGTAGTTATGATGATCCCAAATTCATTTTTATTATTTTGAATTCTTAGAGAGTGTTTTAGGTTTGATTTTCTAATCTTTTTGATTTACTGATTCAATTTTAATTCATGTCCTCTGTTAGTCCCTTTGTGTAATATACACATATAGGTTTTAATACTAACATTGAGTTGCTTCTAATTTTAACGTCGTGCATTTCCTAACACCTCTCTTCTTGGACTTTCTCCTTACATTTTTATTCCACTACTGACATTTATTAGGTTTACACACTTCCTTTTATATTTTTCTCTTTATCTTAGAGTTTTTTTTGTTGTTATGAGCCACTGAACTTTTATTGGCTCTTCCTTAGTTGCACTTACACTTAAACATAAACGTTACTCCTATTCTAGGTTTTTGTTTGCTTTGTTTATTTGTTTATTTCTGCACGTTTTCCATACATTCAGGTTAATGTTTCTGCACCCTTCAGTATTCTACATAACATACACTTAGCGTTAAACTGACACATACCACATATAGTCTACATATAGGTTTTTTTTGCTTTGTTCTTTTCCATTATGACATCAGTGGTGGGGTCTATGAACCTGATACTTGTGTGTGTCCTCTTTCACGATGTGCTGAGTCTACCAGTGGTCCTCGTTGGCTGAGACGACATCACTGCCCTCTTCGCCACTCCTGACATCGGCTGCTCTCCTGCTCTGGTGTCCTGGTCTTCTCGCTGGGGGGGTTCCTGTCTCCTGGCTTCCTTCCGGCTTCGCAGTGGTTCGCCTGGTCCTGGCCTGCTTCTTCGCCTGGTCCTGGCCTGCGTCTCCTCCTGCCTCTGGTTTGCTGCTCTAATACAATTTGCTGGCTCCTGATTGCAAGTTGTGGTGACTGTTTTGCTGAGTGAGATTTGCTTCCCTCACTCCTGCTGCTTCGGGGCCATGGAACTGACTTTGTCTCCCTCTGCTGAGTCCACAGGGCCTATTGGTTGGTCCAACGTCTCGGGGTCTTCTGCCCGTGACCCCATGACCTTGGAGGGGGGGATTTGTAGCGACTTCAACCCTTGGTTTTTCTCCTAAATGAACTGTGTAACACTTTAACTTACAGGCTGCAGCCAAGGCTGCAGAAGAGACTNTTGTGACTGGATAGGCCAGCTGGAAAGGTGCAGTGCGGCTGGAACTCCTGCCTTAGACGGCACAACTGGGACCTTCTCCGTAGGTCTCCCAGCAGGGGTCTCTGTGGCGGCAGGAAGCTGGAGCCTGGATGAGGGTTCCAGAGCAGGGGTCTCTTGAGTAGACGGCACAGCTCTGGTCCCTGGAGCCGGAAGGAGCGGGGGTGCCGCTTCTGGAGGTTGGGCGAGCGGGGGTTCCGCTGCTGGAGCCGGAAGGAGCGGGGGTGCCGCTTCGGAAGGTTGGGCGAGCGGGGGTTCCGCTGCTGGAGCCGAAGTGAGAGACTGGACCTCCAGAGCCAACTGGTGAACCAGGGGAGTTAAAGCCTCAATCTGGAACACCCGGAGGTTGGCGAGGGTCCGAAGCCGGGTCACCTCGGCTTGCAGGCGAGCGAACTCTGCTTGGTCGTCTGCAGGCACGGTTCTCTGGTCTGGAACCGGCTGGGCTGATGGAGGCAGCTGGAGCTCGGAGTGAGTCTTTAAACACGGCTGTGACTCCAATGCCGGTCAGCAGAGCAGGGGCCTCTTTGCCAGGCGGCACAGCTCTGGAGGACCGGCGCCGTCGTCCGGATCCCCTCTGTATCTCCGGAGGTGAGGAGGAGGGTTCGGGAGGGGAGACACCAGGCCGGTTGCGCAGACCCACCGGAGAGACGGAGATGACGTCAGGAGGGGCTGCGCCGCGCCAGCAGCGTTGTTCAGGAAGTGGCGGGGGAGACGGCGGCGGAGCCTGAACCCGCTCCCAACGCCGTGGACCAACCCCCGGGGAACACACTACCAGTCTGGTGCCGACGAAGCTGGTCCGGTCCTGCAGGTCCTCCCACCAGAATCCTCCATCCGGACCGGGACTGGCAGGTCGGATGGTTGAGGTGGAGGGTTGGCGGCAGCGACGTCTGCGGCGCCGCTGTGGAGGAGGAGAAGAGTCAGGCAGCCGGTGGTTTGGGGAGAGCCACTGGAGCAGGTGCTCCCAGGGCAGGATCTCACTGCTGGGTCCTGGGTTAGGTCAGTTCATTCTGTCATGTGTGCAGGCTGAGGTGAGGTTGCGGACCCAAATGCAGGAGAAGGCAGGTAAGCGGTTTTAAAGGTTTTAATGAGAAACTGAACACACAGAACACGCTAGGACTGACTGAAACAATGAACCGACCTGGAACAAAAGACAGACAGGGCTTAAATACACTGGGATGAGGGTGAATGGGTGATTAGGAGAACGAGAGGCAGCTGGGACCAATTAACATTAACAAAGAACTGAACAGAAACTGGGGAGACAGGACAGAATGTGACAGAGACAGTATCTCATAATTATGAAATAATAAATAAAGTCATAGGATTTAGCTTTTAGCAAACTGGGTTCAGTAATATGGGAGATTGAAGACTTTATTGGTGCTTACACACTAGCATTGGCTCTGCATGACCTAGTTAGGGTAAGGAGTGTTCTCACCTGGGTAGCCCGGTAAATTACTGCCACCAACTGGACGTATTTTCAGCGCTCTTCCCAAGCTGGGCTGCATCGGGCTGAACTGGTCCAACACACCCACTGCCGACTGATTGGTCAACTCAAATTCAAGCCTACCATTAGTTGGAGCCTCCGATTAGTGGATAGAATCAGTCAGCGGGGGCTTCCCGCATGTGCGATTCATTATCATTCTGGATGCTGAGGAGATAACGAGACTCTGACTGAAGTTGTTTTTTTCTGTGTCTCACTGGAGCAGACACACACACACACAAACACACACACACACACACACACACTTCTCCGAGCTCTTTTGCCCCACCCAAGTGCTCGGAGACATGTTCATGACATCACTGATATCTTTGCACCAATTTTTTGCGCCAATTTTGGAGACCGCCCATGTGCTTAATCACGTCTGCATACCTGTAGCATGCTGGAACTCACTACTTTTATTGAATGATCAATAAGATGTAATATTCCATATAAATATGAATTATAAATTTTATTGATCTTTGAATGTTTGATTTAATAGGAACTTAGGTTCTTTGTGACTGTCAGGGAACCGCACACTTCAGAATAATTCAGAGTCAAGAATATAGTTATAAAAATGAATTTAATACTATATTTCTAAACTAATGAGGACACAGAACAAATTATGCTGAATGATGGTTGAAACAAGATAACTGAGACAATGAATGATGGAATGTAAGCTTAGATGTTATGTAGCAGAACCTAATTAAGTGTCTTAGAAACCTGTGATGTCTGGGTTGTAAAATCAGTCTGACTGTATGGTTTAACAAACTATCAATTAATAAAACCAACTGACACCAGTGTGCAGAGTCTCTGATCCCGTGTGTGGAGGTTCTCGTGTGATCCAGGGGGTCAGAGAAGTCGGTACGGACAGACTGTCGGTGGAGTTGACCTCTGGTACTGGAGCCCATTGCTCTGCTCCAAATACGGACCCGTCTGGTCTGGGGTACCTCCCAGGCGACTGCAGGAAGCTGGTGGATCTATTTTGCATCTGATGCAGCTTGCAAAGAAGTTTTTGACCTTGGGGTCAAAAGGAGGATGGTTCCCTATGATTTGCTGACCCAGTAGGCCTAACCTAGCTAGCTAGCTAGAACTCTTATGCTGTGTTCACACCGGCCTTGACGTATGCGTCAAAAAACGCATACTTCATGCCGTTTTTGACGCCTATATATTTTTGACATTGACGCAACTTGCGTTGACGCAGCTTGCGTTGGCGCAGCTTGCTTTGATGGTTGCGTCGGCCCCACGGGGAGGGGAAGGGAGGAAAGAGCGCGTGCACGGCTCTCTGTTGCCAGATGTTTGTAACAATGGCGGATCCTATCGAGACAATGTCGGCATAAACATTGAAAAAACACTCACCCGACACGCCGAGTTCTCTAGCAATCTTCCTCCAAGCAAGGTCCTTTCTATTCCGATCTCGGTAAGCGTAGCAAGACGGGTCATACAGTTCTGGATAGTTGCAAACGGCGATGATAAGTTTCTCCTCCATTGCTGAATGAATTTGTCTTCTTCCCTCACTCTGCTGTGACGTATCAACTGGCGCTCTGATTGGTTGACGCTTGTAAAGCGACGCAGAAAGTTCAGCTAGCTGAACTTGCTTGACGTTTGCGTTGCTAACGTTGCTCGCTTTGACGTTTGCGTTGAAGCTTGAAAAGCGTGAAAAGTATCAAGCTTTGACGCGCCCAACGCTCACAAAGCGACGCAAGGACTTTGACGCAGCTCTGAAGCACCTTAGCATAGACTTAACATTGAAACTTGATGCTGGCGACGCATACTTTATGGCCGGTGTGAACGCACCATTAGAGCTTCTGGAATTTCTTTTAGAACTCTCTTGTTCAGAGTGTGAACTAGCTTTTACCAACTATTGTTTATCAATTTGGACAATTTAGGATTTGACAAGTAAAAGTGGGCGTTATCAAAATCCTCAGACACAGTGGTGTAGTCTACGTCAGGGTTTCTCAACCCTGGTCCTCAGCGCCCTCCTGCCCTGCATGTTTTCCATGTCTCTGCTTCAGCACTTGGATGCAGAAGCCTGTTAATCACTCACTCATTTGTGTCAGGTGTGTGGCAGCAGGGAAACACTGGTGTTTGAAAGGGCAACATGGAAAACATGCAGGGCAGGGGGGCGCTGAGGACCAGGGTTGAGAAACACTGGTCTACGTGATACGCAGAAGTCAGGTGCATGTTTCGGGTTTACTGGATTAAAAATAATGGCATCAGTCTTGTTTTTGTTGAGGCAAAGGAAGTTCTCTGACAGCCAGCATTTGACTGCAGAGAAGCAGTCAACGAGAAGGCGAGTTGAATCAGGTTTGTTTAAAGCCAAATAAATCTGGCAGTCTTTTTAAAACACAGATAGGAGATCTTATTACCTTATTCTGCTGATGTGTCGAAACATCAGCAGAATAAGGTAATAAGATCTCTTAAAAAGAACCACAGTTAAAGGATTACAGTAGATACACAGAATGAACGTACCAAAGAAAATCTGGCAGTCGTCTGCGTAAAGGTGGTAACTTATTCCAAGGTTTGCTAAAATCATTCCCAATGGCAGCAGGTAAATTGAAAAAAAGGAGTGGCTCCAGAATCGAACCCTGAGGCACACCCCAGCGAAGTGGTGAAGATGGAGAGGAGAAGTTGTCAATGTGGACACTAAATTGCCTGCCTGACAAATAGGATATATTTAATAATATTATTAATGTGTGAATATACTGCTAGATTAACATTAACGCCAACAAATAATCTGGTGTAATTTAAGATCTGAAATACATACAGGAACAAACATTCATGTTAACTCATCATTTATTACTATAGAGTATTGGACACATTATTAAAACACTTTAGACTTAAACATATTGATGCAGATGCTAGTGTGTAAGTGGCATATGTAGCTTGAGAACTGGTTTGGCACTCATAAAGAATGTAAATATAGCATTTCATATCCTAAATAATTGAAGCGTTCACATTAATAATGACTGGTTTCATAGTTTTTAAATGTAATAACTTTTTCTATTTATACGTGTCCTTTAGTTCCATGTTATGCATCCATCCATCCATTATCTATACCCGCTTATCCATCAGTGTACCCTGCCTGTTTTTTGAGCAAACAGGCAGGGTACACTCTGGATAGATTGCCAGTCCATTCCAGTATTTCCATGCTATTAATTCCATAAATTAACTGTAGCAATACCAGCTACCAGTCGGGGTTCACAAACACGACACACACACCTTTCAGTTTCTCAACACAGCGTAGCTGCAACGCTCACACAGACCCAGAGCTCGTCCTGCTCCTCTCATCTGCCTTTAGTCTCCCCTCTGTCTCTTGCCCCGTCTTCCTTTATAATCAGCCACAGACTGATTAGTGATTGCTGCCCGGTGCCCACCGGTGGTCTCCCACAGGCCACTCCCCTTCTGCGCACCGCCACTATAACAAATAAATACATTACTGTGCAAAAGTTGTAGGCAGGTGTGGAAAAAAATGTAAAAAAATGATGCTTTCAAAAATGGAAGTGTTAATCAGTTTTGATAGATAGATAGATAGATAGATAGATAGATAGATAGATAGATAGATAGATAGATAGATAGATAGATAGATAGATAGATAGATAGATAGATAGATAGATAGATAGATAGATAGATAGATAGATAGATAGATGTTAGATAGATAGATAGATAGATAGATAGATAGATAGATAGATAGATAGATAGATAGATAGATAGATAGATAGATAGATAGATAGATAGATAGATAGATAGATAGATAGATAGATAGATAGATAGATAGATAGATAGATCTTCTGTGTAGAGGTAGGTTGTTCCAGAGGTTAGGTGTACAGTCACCTCTGCTTTTCAAACTGGACCTTTTTACTTTGTCTTCTCCATGGTTTTTAACTTGTTTTGTTTTCTGAGTTTAGTTTAGTGGATGCTTCAGTAGGATACAAGGACTAAAGTGTTGTTTAAAAATGTTCAACAGTTTCAAAACTTCCCAAGACGTGTTTCAGTCAGAGGCTCAGCAGTTTGAATCCTAAGCACTAAGAATTCCTTGAAGATTTGAAGGTCCCACAATTGTATTAAGCAGCTTTCTAATACATTAGTTCTAATAGCTCACTATTTATATCAGATTAATGTGGCATAATGAGTTACCACACTCAATTACATCATGTTTCATTAGATTAATTGAATGGTTATCTTCATCTGATTCAGACAGAGAGGAAAGGAGAAATCAGCCTGAAGGGTGAAAAATGGTACAACTATAAAGAAAAGCCTGGAGAAAGAAAAGATTCAGAGAGAGCAAGAGAACACTAATTCTGCACAGGTTACTGAGTCTCTAAACCAATTACAATTTCACTTGTTCTCTTTAGTCTTCGTGTGTATTCTAGTGTGTATGAGGGCCCTTTAATTTAAAGGCACAGTGTGTAATATTTTTACTTGTTTACTATCAAATTCTGTGCAGCAGTTCACAAACTTTCATAAATATTTCTCACCAAAGTCTATTCTAAATATTCCTATTAGCTTGAAATTTTACATTTTTATATAAATAAATGGTGGTCCATGCTCCATGTTTCGCGTTTGTGCTTTGACAAGGTTCTCCTCCCTCTAAACGTTGTGCAGGGATGGTGCCGGTTCTGTCCGTGGCAGCCTTGCTGGTTTGGAAGAGGCGGGACTTTAACGCAGGTCTGGAGCATGTGGAGCATGATCCACCATAACATACGGCTCGGAGCTGCTCGCCTCCTTAAAAAACATCCTCCTCCCGTTCTTCTAGTGATCGAGGTGGAGAGGAAACCCTCCAGCCTGCTGCAGTTTCTGTGTTTTTGAGACCTTTTTGATGGTCTCGTAATTCGTGACTTTTAAAATGTTGTAATTTTTGACAAATATAAAAACTTTGTAACTGCTATTATCAGTTTATTTAGTTATTTCAGCAACTTAAACTTTCTTTTGATTTTTATGGCCAATTTTAAAATTGGTTTCGTAAACCAAATCTTGTGTGTGGTATACAGACCACCATATTGCCATGACCTCATAATGCCTGTAAAATGTCATATATGTAATGTATGTCTTGTATGTTTTGATAGTTTTTTTTATTATTTTTTAAGTGAGATTTTTCTTCCATGGGTAAAATAAAACATTTTGACATACTTTTTGTGTTCACCAGATTACCTGTTTATGGGGACAGGTGTGTCCCCATAAACCACCACCAAGTCATAGTGGTTTCATAAACCATAAATGCATGCGTGTGTGTGTGTGTGTGTGTGTGTGTGTGTGTAATTAGTTGTTTGTCTCTGTGTGTCCCTGTGATGGACTGGCGACTTATCCAGGGTGACCCCAGCCTCTAGCCTGATGACTGGAGATCAACACCCTGTGACCTTACTGATGAATGAGCAGTTACCAAGAGGTGTGAGTGAGACGAGGTAGCCATCAGAGACCAAAAAAGGGCAAAGCAACAAGGTGATCATGGAGTAGATTCTCCAAGGCAGAGGTCATACAGAAAGTGTGCCACTCAGCAGATTCCAACAGACTGCCCGCGTTTCCTCTGACACTCTCAGACCACTTATCTACACAGCAGCTACATTTATATGCACCAAATTTCCCCAATGCAATTCAAATCTTGGCTGATCGGAAATCCCAAATCTCTGTTTGCATGGACACTAACTGGAATGATCCGATCATGCCGTGATGCACGCACCATAGCTTGCGCATGTGCAGAGTTGTCTTTCACAGAAGAAAAATTGTAAACAAACGCCATCTTGTTCGCACGTCTTTTCCCTTGCATTTTATTGTTTATTCTCTAGCTTTGGTGAATTCCCGCTTCCTGCATCTTTAGATGCACTTGAGTGTATAACTCGGCATTTTTAGCCGTTCGACCATCGAGACGTTCAGTAATAATGAGCTCCCGTAGTGTTTCCAGTAAAAAATAGCGTCGGCAACAGACCACTTCTGTTTACCTCCCGCCATGTTTTCGATCCTGTCCTGAGCGTCTGCAAAGGCAGAAAGACGTCTCACTAAAGTTGCACACATGCGCAGTGGGCATTATTTTACTCCAACAATCCGAATGGCTGTGTACATGGACGTCAATCGGAATGACGATCGGACAAAGCCACCTCTCTCAATCGGAATGAAATGTCATTCGGATCAGGCCGAATTGGATCAGAATATTCCAATTGACATGTTTACATGACGAATTTTTGATCCGATAAGGCGTTCATTCCGATTACTTGTGCCCATGTAAACGTAGCTAGTGACTCACACTTTCTGTCTGTGTACCAATTACACGTTACTCAAGGAAATAATCAGATTTCACTTGTAATTTTAAAGAAAGAAGAAATTTATGAGAAAACACATCTGCATCCTTTGTTTTATTACAGTGTGGAAAACAGCTAAATATGTGTCTATATTTATTCTATTTTAACACAAGTACTGCTTTCTCATTGAATTACAGTGTTTTGTTTTATCCCTTTATTTGTAACTGGGCCTTGTTTGTCTTAAAAAAAATGTAAGGTCACTTTAAAAACTCGCTGCCATCATCATCATTAACAAAATGCTTTGTTTTCTAGAAAATTTTAAAAAAGGAGGAAGGAAACAGCCACGTCTGCTGAACAAGTAACAACGTTAAACGGCTGAACCCTTCACACAGTTAGGCTACACAGCTCTTTCCTGTGGCTGTTAGCAGCTAATAAATAAAGAGAATGGGTGCAGAGAGCCCATTAATATCAGTGAAGGTGAGCATCCCAGGGGGACAGCTGCTGTATACAGGAACCATGTAGAGAAAAGAGCTCAGCTAATGCTAATGCTAACACTCATCTCACATCGCTAACAACTCAGATGATGTCTCCCAGTAAGAAGGTCTCAGGTTGGGGGCTTGCCTCACCCAGGCCTTTGGTGTCCACCCTGCATGTTTGGGTGTTCTGCTGTTATCTCAGTTTTATCCTGCAGACCAAACACACGTGGGTTGAAATAACGAGGGATTCCAGGGTCATAAAGCTGTGCGCTGAGAGCGAGACACACACTTTCATGAGTTCTCATGCCACATTTAGCATACTGAAGAGTGATCAAGGTCATTATTAGGATACCAACAGAATATTTCAGAGTTTTAATGAATGGAGCATCATTATGTCCATGTTTTGATAGATGCTGCAAAACTTCTGTCAGCTCCGCTTGGCGACGTGTAGTAGGGAACAAAGGATCGGTGGCGTTCCACACATGGAGGACCGGGTTGGAGGCAGAGGTGGTAGGTGACGGGACTGATGCAGCGGAGGATGGTGTAGGGCCCGATTAAGAAGAAACAATATTTGATATAACTTCTCTCTCTCAAGATAAAAATCACAAGAACAAAATATACATATACAGTAGAGGAAATAATTATTTGACCCCTTGCTGATTTTGTAAGTTTGTCCAATGACAAAGAAATGAAAAGTCTCAGAACAGAATCATTTTAATGGTAGGTTTATTTAAACAGTGACAGATAGCACATCAAAAGGAAAATTCAAAAAAATTACTTTAAATTAAAGATAGAATCTGATTTGCTTTTCATTGAGTGAAATACATATTTGACCAAATCCAAGGGCCAATGCAGCAACACCAGGACACGATGAGGTGTGACGATGGCCCCAGGATGAGTTTGTGACTGGAGTAGGAATGTTGGCAGGAGAGGGCATTTGCCGTTCTTGGAGACCGGTCCGTATGTTATGTGGAAGTTGAAGTATTCGAAGAAGAGGGCCCGCCCAATGGGGTTCCCGGGGATTGAATTACTTTGCGTTCTTGATGTGGATCGTGTTCTGATGATCCCTCCAGATCAGGGAAGGTTCTGGTGTGCTCCTCCAGTGCCCACTTGACAGCCAGCAACTCCAGATTACCAACTCCATAGCGCTGCTGAGTGGGAGTGAACTTCCTTGAGAAGATCAACAGAGAAAGCATCACCCCTGCACCATTTTAAGAAGCAACAACCTCCACTGTGAAGGGCTTGGCAGGGTCCAGGGTGGGCGCAGAGGAGAATGACATGGTGAAATGCCTGTGCGGCCTCCAGGGGAAAGGCAAATGAGCAAGGTTGGCATGCAGGTCAGAAGAGAGCCACCACAATTCTGTAGTTGCAAATGAAGTGGCGGTAGAAACTGATAAATCCGAGGAAAGCCTGGAGTTGTTGGACGAAAGTGGGTTGAGGCCAGTCTGTGACTGTGGTGATCCATTGCCACCCCTTTGTCAGAGATGATGTAGGTTGTGGAGTGCTGGTGGAAGGAGCACTTATGCAGTAATGGTGGTTTTGGAGTAGACGTTGAAGGACAGCCTGGATGTGTTGGATGTGGTCCACCTCAGACTTGCAGTAAACCAGGATGTCGTCTAGGTAGACTAACACCCAACGACAACATGTCCCGGAGCACGTTGTTTAAAAGGTGAAGGAACACTGAAGAACTGCTACAGAGGTTCGAAGGGCATGACAAGATACCCCCAGTGCCCGGTGGGGGTGCTGAATGCCGTCTTCCACTCATCTCCTTCATGGATGCGGATCAGGTTTTAGGCATTCCGAGGGTCCAGCCTGGTGACCTACAGTACGTGCAGAGCCCCTCTTGGTCCCGTTCTTTCTGTGCGGTCTGAGCTGGGGCTCTGGTTCTGTGCACCACCTTGCGGTCAGTTTCCATGTCTGATGACCAGTGGCGGAGCCAGAATGTAGCTAATGGGTGGGCCTGGAAAAATCTGGATGGGCCTGATTAATTTTAAAGCTCATATGAGATGCGTGTGCATGTAAAAATTATATATTAAAATCTGTCGGGCCACTGTAAATTATCCTACGAAGAATATCTATACGAGTACCATATTATTCCATGAATCTCTGTTAAACTTGAATTTTAAGGACCAAAAGAGAAATAGAGGAGAGAGATCGCATTAATGTCTGCAGCTTTATGACGCTTTATTGTTTTGCTGCTGTTCAAAGAGACTTTTTATCTCTGTTTACTAGACTAACAGCACAAAACTTTACACTTCTGCATCAGAGACAGAGAGCTGCTCTGCTCTTGTTAAGTGTGCAGAGCTCTCGGGACAGCGCTGCTATTGACATGAAATATCCAAATAGATTATGTGACGCACCTTATCTACCGCGTCTGCTGCTATTTGCGGCTTTTTTTTACATTCCTGCTACGTCAGTAACCATTAGCGGTGTTTTTACTATCCTTTCTACACCCAGCGTGTCCTGAACACGGTGGAATAAGCTTCAGATCATGTGTGTGCAGCCTGGTGATTACTCTCGTGAAGCACTAGTGATGGGAACTCCGGCTCTTTTAAGAGAACCGGTTCTTATGGATCGGCTCACTAAAATGAACCGGCTCTTTCGGCTCTCAAACAGCTCCTCACATTATTTGTTTCTCAAATGAATTTCATCACCAGAAATGATGCTAAACTGTGTTTTAACTGAATGACTAATCTACAATATACATTACATCAAATTCTTATTATTTAAATAACTTATTGTATTCAGCATAAAGCAGAGCTATAAAAACACATTTTAAATGACAAAAACAAACTGCAAGTAAAATATTTATTAAATTTTAACTATTAGAGCGTGTTGGATATATTTTCCCTTTGCATATTCCACACTCTGCCTTTTAATTGTTGTTGTAGTTAAAATGTGTCCAAATCTTGGTGCCTGTCCTATTTGTTCACTTATTTCCTCACCTTTCTGTAGCGCTGGTTGTTTTTCTTTCCTCCCCTTTTACAGATTTGTCCCCACCAATATTTACAGGTCGGGTCTCATCGTGATAATAATTGTCCCAGGCATTTTGTGCGCGCCACCCCTCTCCCTGCTTTCACAGTGATCAGAGGTGCGCTGCAACCCCCCACCCCCGGTCTCACTGCCATCAGAGGCACGCTGCGTGTGTGTGTGCGTGCACATTTTGCGGTTTTTTAGCAGCTCGGGGGCCTGCAGGTGTGTCACTCACTCCGGCTTCTCCAAGAGGGAGTCGACTCCTATCGGTCACATCAAAGAGCTCTGAGAGCCGTTTCATTCGCGACCGACAGACCTGTCAGTCAGCAGTGTAGGGTTTTCCTCTCTAATATTCGCCCTCTGTGCGCTCGGCTCGTCTCCTCCTCTCCCCGGCGGGAGCGTCCCGGCGGGAGGCGGTTTTCACACTCTATAAACTCCGAAAATTTCAATAGAATCACACCCAAAAGTGTTGCTCAGATTGAAGTTACACCTTTCCACTATCTTCTGGTGTAAAATAGTAACTTTATAGTGAAATTAGAAATAGTTATGATAGATAATAGAATAGAATAGAATAGAATAGAATAGAATAGAATAGAATAGAATAGAATAGAATAGAATAGAATAGAATAGAATAGAACAGACTTTATTGATCCCACAGTGGGGAAATTCACTTGTCACAGCAGCACCATCACTCAAAAGGTAATTAGAAGAAGATAAAAAAACAAGGATACATGTATATATAATATATATAATAATATTCCATAAAAGGCTAAAAACTGGATAGTTTTGACTTGCTTCAATAAAGTTTAACCAGCGTAAACAGTCTTTCTACCTTTCTGTAATGGCTAAGGGGGCGGTCCCATGAGCGGTGTGACGTCACGTGCAAAGTTTCAAAATTAAAGCCCCAGTGTGTAAAAACATTTGACTCCTTAGCGCCACACAGTTCAGAGTAGGTATTGCAGCCACAGTAGCCCACATGCATCCAAAAGACAATGTGTCATTGTGGTAGAGCGTGCACGGCTGCGGGGGAGAGGGAGACGGTAGCGCTTCTGGGGTCACACACAGAAAACACCACACACCAGCTTTTAACCGCCTGCACAGTTTATTTACTATTTCTGCTGCTTCCTACTGTCAGCATCTCTCTCAGGGAACCGAGAGCTCTTGGTCCATGTCCAGCTTGAATCCTTATTTGTCTCTGAGATCTGGCCATTCAGAAATCACTTTCCTGGTGTTGACTCATATTTGACCCCTCTTTCTGTCAGACGTTCCTGTTTTCTTTTTAACTTCATCAGTTAAAGGTTTTCTTTGTTTCTTCTGAGGCTCTGCCATGATGAACCCGTTACAATAAATGCTGACCAGGTATAGCTCATCTGTTCTGTGGTGTAAGCGTTACTTCTAGATACGTGACTTTGAGAGACTCACCAGTCCAGAGAGGCTCAAACTGCAAAGGTAGTGTTCTGCCCACAAGGACGTGGAGGGGGCTGATCATCTATGATGGGGTCATTTTAGCAACTACTGGCTCAAGAAAATGATTTTAAAATGTGAAAATAACATTCACGGGCAGACGGTGGCATAGGAGTTAAGTGGTCGCCCCGCAATCGGAAGGTTGCGGGTTTGCACCCCGCTCGGTCTGTCGCTGTCATTGTGTCCTTGGGCAAGACACTTAACCCGAATTGCCTCTGTTGGTGGTGGTCAGAGGGGCCGATGGCGCAACAATGCAGCCTCGCCTCTGCCAGACCGTCCCAGGGCTGCTGTGGCTACTCAGTAGCATTCCATCATCAGCAGTGTGTGAATGTGTGAGTGCATGCAGCGTCTCTGAGTGTCCTAACAAAGTGCTATATAAGTTCGATGAATTATTATTATTATTATTATTATTAAAAGGTTACTTAGTGTACCTTTAACCACTTACTCTTTAGTAATACCTTCACTTCATCTCCAGGCAGGTAAACGGCGGGGGACATCCTGGACGGTCACCAGTCCATCACATGGACACGCAGCAGTCACACACACATGGACAACTTGGAATCACCAGGATATCACCTGATATGCATGTTCTTGGTCTGTGGGAGGAAACCAGAGAACCCAGAGAAAACCCACATATGCATGGGGAGAACATGCTTACTCCACACTGAAAGGCTCCTGCTGGAATTCAAACCTGCAACCTTCTCACTACAAGGCAACATTGCTACCACTGTGCCATCATGCAGTCCCTGCCTTTTGAAACTTTCTAAAATGTTTTCTACTTTTTTTTTTCTTCTTCTACATTTTTAAAGTCTTCGGAACCCCAGAGGCTTTCTTTCTTGAATTTGTATCTTGTGTTTTTGTTTGACTATAAAAGTATATTGGATCAGGAAACTGGAGACTCTTGATTTATCTCCACACTGTACACACACACACACACACACACCACCTGTACCTGACATGGTGTGAGATCAGAGTCAGTGTGTAGAGACAAACCACGTTCAAGCTCATATCTGTAAAATCAACCATCAATCAATATTTTTGTCTCTTTAGGAAGACAGTTTTATTTCCCTGAGACTGTTTCAATCTTTGTGCACAAGAATTCAAAATACACCAGATCCAATTCAAGCACAGCTCGGCTGAATGTGGAGCCGGAGCTTAACGAGACAGAGCTGGAGAAGCATCAGGACAATCAGGGCTTGGGACCAACTCTACAAAGCCACTTCCTGCACAGACCAGCTTGTTTCTACTGAGGAAGTCATATTGATTTAAAAACAAACATGGTTGCTACAATACTGTTCATCAGGATTTTCTTTTGCTTGTTCCTTGGAGCTTTGTCAGTGTCAGCTCAGAAGATGAAACAGAATGTTTTTCACTCAGCCAGCCGGATTAGACCTCAGAGTCAGCACCAGCCTCCAGTTCACTCTCCACCAGGTAAACGTCAGCATGGAACAGCAGATCACTGGGTTGGAAAACCTTTTACCTTACGGTTTTATTACCAAGCATAATTTATCTTTTTATGCACTGAGCTTAAACATCTAAGATCCTATAAACTTTGCCAATGTCTTCATTCATTTGATCAAGTAGAACATTTAGTTTAAATATTAGGTTCCATGTATGTTTTAAGCTGCCTGGATGGAGCACAATAAGTAGATTTTGATCCCAACGAGGCCTGACATTGGGCCTTTTCTCTGTACTTTCTACTATGATGAAAATAATTTTTGGTTTGATAATTAATATACGTTTGTTTAAACCACAACTATACTCTAGATTCTGCCCCATGATGTTCCTACAATCTCTTTAAAATCTTCGGCTTCTTTAGGCTAACCCTTTTACAAGCTGTGGTTCCAGGACGAAGGTTATTAATAAAGGAAAAAGTCACTTTTTTCTCATGAGGACTTATTGTGACTATTCTGACTCTTATTTTGAAAGTTTGGACACATATGTCCAAAGTATCCTATAAGATTGATGATGTCAAATATAAAAGGAGTGGAGAGTGTGAAGCTTCTGGAAGATGTCTTAACTTAACTCTGACCTTATTTAATTGACAAATGTTTATATTTTTGTTATTTGGCAGATGCTTTTATTCAAAGTTACTTGTGGTGTTAACCTAATGAGTAAAACCGACCTCTTCCATTTCAGCTGTCCAACAGGTGAAGCAGGACTTCAGGGAACCTTTATCTTGGAGGTATCCTGAGCCGCCTGTTGAGGAGGAACCTCGGTTTCCTCCAGACTTTCAACTGAAGACTCCAGAGCCAGTCGAGAGCATCGTTGCCATTTGTGGAGAAAATTCTGTTCGCGTGGAGGCCAAGAAGGATCTACTGGGAATTGGTAGACCTGTTCTGTCTTCCGACGTGACTCTGGGAGGATGTCCTGCTATAGGAGAAGATCCTACAGCTCAGGTCCTGATCTTTGAGTCTGAGCTGCATGGTTGTGGCAGCCAGCTGATGGTGAGTTGAAGTCCAGTAGTGTCTACTCCTGGGCCTTGGGTGGCTTCTATGCTGCATGTTTTGTTTCCCTGCTCCAACACACCTGATTAATTGCTAGGTCAACACATGTTAACCACTCACTGGTGATCGGAGGGTTGTAGGATCGATCCCAGCTCCCAGCAGAAAATGCTGCTGTTGTTCTTGGGCAAGACACTTGACCCATTGCCTGCTGGTGGTTGTCAGAGGGACCAGTGGCGCCTGTGCTCAGCAGCCTTGCATCTGTCAGTGCGCCCCAGGGCAGCTGTAGCTACGATGCAGCTCATCACTGGCATGTGAATGGGTGAATGACTGATTGTGTTGTAAAGCACCTTGGGGGGTTCTAGGACTCTAGATAAAGGGTAAATATGGCTGAGAGAACTTTGTTAAACGGTCCAAGACGTTAAAACTAGTGATGTGCCATTGAAGCCTCATGAAGCATTTCGAAGCATTCTCTAATGTGCCAATACATGATTCGAGGCCTCGAGCACATAGCTGTGGTGCCATCTAGTGGTTCTAGGTAATATTATAATGCATTAAAATGCTTCACACGTTGTGTCTGAGGATGTCACTGCAGGCAAAAGTGCATCAAATCTGATTTTTCCAGAGTCTGAACAGCACAGATCTGGACATGTTCAGTGCATAATAATTCAGGAAGACAGCGGGAATAAGGAGTAAATATCCACGTTATTCTCACGGCCCCTGATGCTTTGCGCGAAAGATGCTAGCAACTTCCGGTCCGCATTTGATTACATTGAGACTAGGCGATTCCTTCATGCTAATCCTCTTTTTCTGGGCTTTTAGAGACTGAAAACATGCATGAACACCAGCTGTCACAGCTCAAACGGGACACCGTTACACTCCGTCTGCCTACTGAAGCAGAGAGGTGGGGGGGATGATCTTAAACTCTGGCCAAAGCTAACGAGTAGCATTTTAGCTACTTTCTGAACTGACAGCGAGGCAATAAACAATCTTAAAAGCTCTGAGGCTTATCAATACCTACATCGTTGTCGGCGTTTTGTTGAAAGAGGTGGGACACAATCTTATTTACTTAAAAGCAGACGTAGAGCCGAGTCAGAGTCTTAAATCCCTCATCACCAAGCCTGGGTTTTAGTTTCTACATCAGGTGAAATACAAACAGCAGGATGGCACTTTTAGGTTAATAACAGCAGTCTAAACACACGTTAAATTATAACTATTCAGAAAATTGTACACATGAAATAATTCCTGTTGTAGTGAGACTGCTGTCAGATCTCTTTACTACTCGGCGTCTCTACTCCGGAGTTTTGTCATATCCAACTACAAAGTAGGATGCGGGTGTTCCTCTCTGGGGGTTTTCACAATAAAATGAAAGGAACGCACAAATAAAGTTTGTGGTGGTTTCAAGTTAAGATTTTTCAGCCACATCCTTCTGGGTTCCTCATCTCTGGAGAGGCGGTGAGAACCGTACCGACGCTACAGCTGCACGCTCTCTCACTCTGGAGGTGCATTTTCTAAACATCGCTCTTGTAGCTACAGATTTAATTTTCTCTGGTTGTTAGTACAAGCGCCAACAGCGCAACATCTTCCCGAGCCGCGTGACTACATTTTTCGGCGGTAAATATTTTTTAAAATCCTCTTCAAATGTTCAAATAAACTGCTACTAGCAACAAAACCTCACAATGCAAACCAATGAGTATGTGCTACTTCCGGTATCTCACCGGATGTTGCTAGCATCAGCGTTTCTCCATGAGGCTACTCAAAAATAATGTAGGTAGTTTATGGTTTTTAAAACTGTTTCAAGCCCAAAACGGGAGACTTGACAGGTGTGATCCTGAAATTGTGGATGAACTCTGTCAAAGTCTTTTCACATCACAACTCCACACAGACACAAGGACCAAACTAAAACAACCCACAAATCACTGTGAGGTTCAGCAGCTTGTATTTGGAAAGTGACACAGAAAACAAACCAGTCACATGACTCAGGCAAACCGAGGCTTCGTTTTTCATCAGTCACGTGGTTTTCTGCTAAGCAAGCCTCGAAGCGGTGCTTCGTGGACACGCCTCCTTTCTGCTCGATACAAGCCTCGAAGAAGCCTCGCTTCTTTTGTCCCATCACGAGCTGAAACCACATTGACTTGTTGAATATAGGCAGCTTTTTAAGCTTGTATCATAGGTGGCCAACTCTTACAGAAAATATATTTAGCTAATATTACGTCCAGGATTAAATACTGTCTGTATTTATGTTGGACTGCACTAACAGTAATATCTATTAGAAGGTTATGAAAGCTTTATTGTGAATAAGTGATTTGGAAATGTTTCTTCCATCTTCATTTGTTATTTTAAAATGTAGTTATTTTTTACTTGGCTTCAGTTTTGCCCTTTAAACCACATCATTAAATAATTTTAAACTTTAAATTATCTGATTAAACAAGTTTATCAAATTAAATCAGCTGTTGTGATCAAACATTTCCTCAGTTTTTCAGTAGCTTTTTTTACCAAATTGTTTTAATTTCCATTTGATTTTGTTTTGAGTAGTTTATAAATGAATTGTGAAATCCAAATAAACCGATGCTTTTCTTGTTTATAACAAAATATGGACCTTTTTTAATGTGTTTTGTTAGATGCCGCTGGGTGTTTATTGGTCTTTGAACTAATAGTTTTATATCTGACATGTTTGATTCCAGAGAGGAGGTGGTATCTGGGGACTTTGGGTTGGGCTCTCCAGTCTCTGGTGCTGAGGTCACTGAGGTGGTCAAAAAGCTCCTCCAAGGCCCTGAGGGTGGATGAGATCCGCCTGGAGTTCCTAAAGGTTCTAGATGTTGTGGGGCTGTGTTGGCTGATACAGCTCTACAATATTGGGGGCAGTTCCACTGGATTGGTAGACTGGGGTAGTGGTCCCCCTATTTAAAAGGGGGACTGCAGTGTGTGTTCCAACTACAGGGAGTATGGGGTACCAGACCTTCTGCTTCTGTGTCACTCACTCTGGCTAATCTAAGAAGGAGCCAGTTCCGATCGGTCACTTCAAAGAGCCGTTTTGTTCACAACTAACATTACTAGTGCAGAGCAAAGTCTTTGCAACTGCTATGGGTTGTCTAGATTCCTAGGCTGAACGGCTAATTTTGCAGTTTTGAAAGAGGATTTTATTAAAGGGTTTTGACGTGTTGGGTTCTTTCAGATGTCCGAGGACACGTTCACCTATGAGTTTATGCTGCTCTACACTCCCAGTCCTCTGGGAAATAGTCCCATTGTTCGAGGGCGAGAGGTCTCCGTCAGTATTCAGTGTCACTACCTGAGGTTAGTTCTTATTGACCTGATGCTCTTTGGGAATGTCTTTTGGTAAACTGTTTTCCCTCCTTCCAGAAAGCATGACGTGAGCAGCGGGCTGCTGAAGCCAACCTGGTCTCCATTTGATGCTGACAAATACTCAGAGGAAAGTCTCTACTTTTCCCTGAGGCTCATGACTGGTAGGCTTTAGATTTTAACTTGCACATAATCTCACAAGTGAAAATGTTGGAACCCATTTTAAATTCTGCTTCCTGCATCAGATGACTGGCAGCTGCCCCGTCCCAGTGCTCAGTTCATGCTGGGAGACATGATGAAGTTTGAAGCTTCAGTAAAGCAGTTTCATCACAGCCCGCTTCGCGTGATCGTGGACAGCTGTGTGGCAACTGTGGTTCCAAATGTCGACACGGTTCCTCGGTACACCTTCCTAGGGAACAGTGGGTATGTCTGCTCAAGTGTTTCTATTTAGAATCAAATCATAGTATAATTAGTTTAGCTCGTATTAGGGGTGTCCTGTCAGCGTTTCAGTCCTGATGATCTGTGATAAGTGTGTTGCTTCATGGTGTCAGTCTAACTGTATTTTATTACAACACAAACATACAGACTATGCTGTGACTGGAGACAGAAAAACACACAGCAGGGATGAGAAAACTACATCATGTTTGTCGTCTTCACATTGATGCAAAGTATTGCTTCACTGCAAGATGGTTGTGGGTTCAACTCCTGGCTGTGTGTTGTCTGATCAGAGTTTACTTGATCAGTTTTCTCTGGGACCTCTGGTTTCTTCTCATTGGGCAGAATCATGCATGGCCAGGATGTACCCAGAGGTGCTGCATGCAGGCCGTTGCTTGTGGCCCCCAGAGGGCTGACAAACTGAAGTCAGAAACGCAGCAGTAGTGAGACGGGGAAACAAACGCTGTCATTTGACAGCACTGTTGGCTGTCTCACACAGAGACATGGCCTCCCCAGAGAGGTTCAGTTGAGTTTATTCACACATGGTCATGAAATCATACAATTAGAAGTTACAGGAGACTGCATGTATGAAGGGGTCACCACAGGTGAGCTATTCAGAGCTTTTGATGGGAGGTCCATGGGGCATTTCAACCACATCCCTAACTTGGCGACGCCTCATCAACAAAACAAGTAGAAGCATTTCCTCCATATCCAGCTCCGTCTCCATTTTGTTTATTTTTCTGACATGCAGACAGGAGGCTGCCATCTTGGAAACATGTGAGGGGAGAATGCGCTGTGATTGGTTACTTGGAAGATTTCAGCTCAGCCGACAGCTCGCGTAGGGCGCACACGGCGAGTTTCTGCCCCCCGTGGGGTGAAAAATATCAAACCGGTTTGATTTTCACCTCAACTCAGTGAAAATTAAGCGCACACAGCGAGGAATCTGCTGAGCAAACGGCCACGAATGACCGTTAGCTCAGCTGTTAGCTCTCGTGTGCGGCAGGCTTAAGGCACTCTATGTGTGATCTAGTTCTTTATTACCTAAAACTCATCAGCATAAGTGAGGGTTGGAACATTAAACAGCAGGTAAATCAAAGTTGTCCCATCTTCAACAAACGGACCGAAGCAGCTCATTTGATTTAGGTCCACTTACACATTTTAAGGCTCAGGCCTAAAGGAGTAGCATCTCTACGTCCTCTTGGCCTGGCAAAGGTCAGGTTGTTTTTAGTCTAGTCTGTTTTCTGACTCAACGTTCTCTATACTTATCGTTTCTCATAACAGCCCTCTAATTTCTTTTGCTTGTCTAGTTTCCACATTGACTGAGGAGGTGGGATTGGGTTTGCAGGTTTATGTAGATACAGTTCATCTCAAGTGTTTAAAGGTCTTCTGGTTCTTTGTGTTCAGGTGTCTGTTTGACAGTCAGCTGACGGGTTCTAGCTCCCGTTTTCTGCCTCGATCTCAGGATGACAAAGTGCAGTTTGAGGTTGAGGCGTTCAGGTTTGAACAGGACAACAGCGGCATGGTGAGATGAGGGTGAATATACCAGAGAGCTTCTGCTCTGTTTTTAAAAATCACATTTGTCATTTGGTTGCTCTTCAGCTACACATCACCTGCAGTCTGAGGGCCACAGCAGCTGCGTCAGCGTTCAGCGCCACCAACAAGGACTGCTCATTTTCTGATGGGTGAGGCATTAAACTCCAATGGGTCATGCTAACATTTTTGAGCTAACTTGTTTAAGAAACAAGGAGTCTTTGTTTTCAGCAGGTGGAAGGGCGCCCGTGGCAACCATCACTTCTGTTCCTGCTGTGACTCGGACTGTGGAAAAGGTGGAGGAAGTGACCTGCCAACACTGGGTAGGAGCTAACCGACCAGTATTACCCTGTAATATCGTTTTCACTGGGGGGCACAATGCTTCAGGGCTCTGCCAGAATGGAATGCCTCAGATATGTTGTTCAACCACATGTTGGAGACATGGCAAAGTGGAATTTGTTACTCTAGCTAGCTGAAATGAATAACGCCTAAAATCATTCTGTAGTAAATGGTGCAGAGGGCAGTTCAAGGGTCCTCACCCACAGAAAAGAAGCCTTTATTCATGTTATCCAGGCTGAGGCTGCACACTCTTCTGCTAGAAGAACTGAGGGTGATAACTCATGAGCTAAATGGCTCTGCAAGAATCCACTTCATTGTAACTCACAAGTGTCTTTAAATAAAGCAACAATCTGGAGTGTTCCCCTTTCAGGAATTAAGTTTGATTGTTTAGAAATCTGTAGAAGTGATCTTATCCTGTACTAAATGTGTTAAAGTGCTATTTGATGTTGTCATAATAAGCTAGGCCTTCCAGGCCTAATCACGGAAGTAGGGAGAGGTGCTTTTTTTTTCTGCCTCTGGATCAGGGGTTCCCACATTGGGGGTACTCGGTAACAATTATGTTAAGTTTGACATAAAAAAGATAAAAAAACCTCTTCTTCCCATTAGAAATAGGTTTTTATAACAGAGAAACTCAAAGTGAAATATCAGGTCTGGTTATGATGATTTTTTATTGTGGTCTTGCTATTCAGGCCAAATGTGGCCTGAGGCCTGAAAGCAGAAATCCAAAAGTTGTTTGTTTTTTCCCCAGAGGGCATCATCTAGAGCAGGGCAAGGGGGTCCTCAAAGAGGGGTTCCCAAAATGTTTTCTTTGAGGAACCCATGGGTCCTTTTACCAGGGGGTGAACCCAACCAGGCCGACCTGACCATAGAGTAAAAGAGCCATAAGTGAAGTCGAACCTTTAGACTGAACCACTGATATTTAAATGTAGCTGCTCTGGCTGATTTTATAATTCTGTTTCAGGTTCTCGGTTGGAAGAGGAGAGAACAGTTGGACCAATCATAGTCAAGGACAGGCCCCTATTATAACATACAGAGTTTGAAGTTTATAATAAAATTCTCTGATCAGCCTCTTGTGCTTGATTCTAAACCATCATAGTTCAACTCTGCACTACTTGGTTGGTGGAACCAGCTTTATCATGTTCTGTAGGTTTTTCTTATGGGGTTGGATGGGCTGATGAGTGAAATCGGTTTATAAAAAACCTCTAAACTTTTTTTTTTTTTTTCCCCAGAGCCATCTCTTTCCCTGTAGAGTACGTTTCTGAAGATGTTTCTTTTTGTTTTTCAGCCACTTTATTAAGGTTGCTGTTTTTTTTTCTTCTTTTTGCCTTGTTGGAAATTCTTAAATGTAAATCCTGTGATCTGAAATCTGTCCTTTCATCCAGAATTTGATTTCATTTCAACTACAACCATCCGATTACTGGACAACCTGCTCTACTGCTAATAGCATTGACGGCATTGACTGAAAGAATATGAACCTAAGACAATATAAGAGAGGTGAAGGTTTATGCATTTAATGATAATCAGGGCTGATTTAAAATTTAATATCCAGAATTATCCTCTCTTCTGTCTCATGATTAGCAGCAGCTGTTTGTGCCCACAGTTATTTTTTTCCAACACGCTTCTACTCCTCTTGGCTTTCTCTTGCTTGTGCTTGCTCCTGATCTTTATGTCTGTTTGGAGATCATCTTTCCACCTCCATTGGTCCACCTGTCTGTTGGCACAGTTGGTCTGCTGCTGCTGCTAATATCATTGTGGGAACGTGCACGGTGTCGGATAACTCGTCTTTTTTGTGTGACATTAAACCAGTAAAGGCCAGAAGTCGACTCAAACTGAGCTCCGTGTCATGACGAAGCCAGTTTTGGTTTGTAGTACAAAACCAGCGCCCAAAAAGAATGTAATCACCCAAACTGAGACCCATGACTTGGAAGATTTCACGACTGAACCAGCGGTGATTTCTGGTGTAAGACCAGGAACAAAAGTCTTGGTAACTTCCCATTCTGAAAGCATCCAAAATGGGACCATTTCAGAAGAAAAGCAAGTCTCTCCAATGTTACCAGAGAGGCCTTTAGAAACCATGGAAACGTGTGACAAAAAAGAAGCGTCTAAAAACTCAAAACATGCCGCAAACACAAAAAATGTTTGTCTATCAGATGAGAAGATAAAGCAAAGACAGAAACTAAAAAACTTCACACACACCCCCCCCCAAAGCAGAGAAAGAAAGACCGCTGCTGTTGTCACAAAGAAGGATGACAGTCAAGTAAAAACTAAAACAAAAAACTTCTGCCCAGTCTCAAATGCTGGCTGAATGCTTCTGTAGCACTAGTTTCTGGGGACCGTGCACTGATCTGACTATAGCCAGTAGATGGTTTGATTGTCACTCAAAAGAAGATTCATCTATGGAGTCAAAAGGGTGTGTGAATAACCTTTATAGGGCAAGCGTCTATATTTAGACACTTCCACTCACATCATAAATGATGTCGGTGTGCCTTGTCACGGACTCTTAGAATTACAAAATGTCACCCAACCAATCATCACAGATCAAGCTAGTCACAGTTTGCACCGTGGCGCCGTTCGACCAATCAGCGTGGGGCTACAATGCGCCAAATATTGGTGTTTCTGAAAAAGCAGAAAACTGCCTTCCTGGAGCTCGTCTCCTCTTGTGTTTACGGTTGGATCTCTAAAACTAACAATGCTAGGTTTATGAAACTCTCACATCACAAGGTTGACTAGTTGTGCTAAATAAGGATACATGTGTTGTAAATGTTAAACTCAATGAAGTTGGTGAAATCAGAGCATGAAAATCAAAGCTGCCATATTTGATCATACGCCCTGAACAAGTAAAAGAAATTATGTTTATTTTTAGGTAAAAGCTGTTGTTTTTTAGACATAATCTTCATGATCATGGTTACAATAATAATAATTATTATAATATTAAATATATTTTTCAGTTTTAAACTAAGATTTCTTTAAAAAAACAAAGGGGGACAGTTATTGTGCCAACGAGTCTCACCATCAGTGATGATGATGAAGTGGAGGAAGATGACGCTGAGGCAGATCCTCAAATACATAATATTCTAAAATATTCTAATCTATATTTGATCAGAAATGGCATTTAATGTTCTATAACTTCCAAAAATATTCCACAGTAATCTGTTTTTATAAAAGTTTACTGTATTGTTTAATAATTGTGATATTATGTGTCTTATAATTATCTATATTATTAAAAAATAATGTTGTGGGGTTTCTGTTACCAGAACAGGGCCAGCGTCCATATTTGAGCACTTCGTTTTCTCTGATTTTCTCCATGAAAATAAATATTTTTGAAAATTGTAACAGAAAAATACTTTTGTTATAAACCACAATAACACCCTGGGATAAAAGAGAACTGACCGCTACAAATTCTGATTCAAGTGGTGTATTAAAGATCTTTATAAAGTGAAACACCAATACATTAACAAAATAAAGCTAACCATATTATATACAAAGAAAAAAACCAGACAATAAAAAAAAATATTTCTCTGAAATATAAATATGTTATTCTAATTTTCAGTTCAATTAGCTAAAAATGTATCTTCCTATAAAACCGTTCCATTCAGTTCCTTTCACAATGCTTCTTCTGGGTGGCTCCCCATCAAAGGTTGAACCGAGGGGAGTCCGGAGCAGGACAGCTCCAGAGAGGAGGAAACGCTTGGGAAAAACCTCTGAGAGAAAAAATAAACTAGGAAAAAAAACCTGACCTAGAATAAGGCCAGAAAAGATACAATTAGTTATGTCAGCTACTAACTATAATACACTGCTCAAAAAAAATAAAGGGAACACTTAAACAGCACAATGTGACTCCAAGTCAATCACACTTCTGTTTAAATCAAGCTGTCCACTTAGGAAGCAACACTTATCAACAATCAGTTTCACCTGCTGTTGTGCAAATGGAATAGACAACAGGTGGAAATTATAGCAGGACATCCCCAATAAGGGAGTGGTTTTGCAGATGGTGACCACAGACCACTTCTCAGTTCCTCTGCTTTCTGGCTGATGTTTTGGTCACTTTTGAATGCTGGCGGTGCTTTCACTCTAGTGGTAGCATGAGACGGAGTCTACAACCCACACGTGCTCACCTGAGGTAGCCTGACTGCCATTAGGTACTGAGATGAGATCCTCAGACCCCTTGTGAGACCATATGCTGGTGCGGTTGGCCCTGGGTTCCTCCTAATGCAAGACAATGCTAGACCTCATGTGGCTGGAGTGTGGCAGCAGTTCCTGCAAGATGAAGGCATTGATGCTATGGACTGGCCCGCCCGTTCCCCAGACCTGAATTCAATTGAGCACATCTGGGACATCATGTCTCGCTCCATCCACCAACGCCACGTTGCACCACAGACTGTCCAGGAGTTGGCGGATGCTTTAGTCCAGGTCTGGGAGGAGATCCCTCAGGAGACCATCCACCACCTCATCAGGAGCATGCCCAGGCGTTGTAGGGAGGTCATACAGACACGTGGAGGCCACACACACTACTGAGCCTCATTCTGACTTGTTTTAAGGACGTTACAGCAAAGCTGGATCAGCCTGTAGTGTGTTTTTCCACTTTAGTTTTGAGTGTGACTCCAAATCCAGACCTCCATGGGTTGATAAATCTGATTTCCATTGATCATTTTTGTGTGATTTTGTTGTCAGCACATTCAACTACGTAAAGAACAAAGTAGTTAATAAGAATATTTGATTTATTCAGATCTAGGATGTCTTATTTTTGTGTTCCCTTTATTTTTTTCAGCAGTGTACATTTACTTGTACAAAAATAGTTGATTAAATGCAAAAGACATACAACATTTACATGAGTGAAACGCATATACATTTTTAATTATATACAGGGGGGGGGAAGCAAATGGAGCTCCTAAAACCAGTCCAAAAACTATTTCATTGGAATATACTTAATGTCAAATTCAAACCCTTTAACGAGTTCAGTTTCAGAAGCAGGGTTCAAACCTCTGATGTTCTGACTGAATGATCGTTGCGTCCCAGCTGGCTCAGAACCTGAAATCCTTCAGCTTCATTTTTATTTAGTGCTTATATCAGTGGCCCTCCAGAGATCTACGCCACTGGTTCGGACCAGCTGGTTTGCTCCTGGATTATCCATTTCTGATGTCACACCCTGAGTGGACGCAGGTGAGGAGGCCATGTAGTCATGGATCATGGAGAAGGTTTTCCCTGTATATAATCCTGACCTGCAACCTCCTCTCCACCCTGATGCTCTATTCATTCTGAGGCCTGAGCTGTGAAGGCGTCTACATTCATCAAAGCCTAGAGAGGAGCTTCCTGTCTGACTCATCCATCTGTTTATCTCAGGGGAGAGCGGTGGGACTGGTCTCAAACCAAGGTCACGCCATCAGACTCCACAAGTATTGACTCCACCCTGACAAACTTTAGTCTGCCAGTATTTAAAAATATACCTAATGCTATCTTACAAGAGTTTTCCAGCTTCTCCTCCTCACTGGTTGAAAGTGGAATTACGACAGCGGTAAACACAGCATTCCAGTTTGCTTTTTTGGAAAATTGCTCATTTTTTGTGTGCTGATGTTTTTTGTTTTGTTTTCATAAATTACAGAAATGACATTGATTAGTCAAAATGGCACTTCAATGGTTAAAATCCTCAAAATGATTGAAATATTTTTTAGGTTTGAGCAGAGCTAAAGTTGTGTAACAGATCTATGAAAATATCTGAATGAGGATCATTTTATCATCATTGAGCTAGCATCCAGTTTCAGAACAACCTGTCCAAGATTTGACATACTCATTAAAAAAATACATAACAGTATCAGGCTGAACTGTGGGCATGCAGCCATTAATGGTGCTTCCATTTATACAGATAAGAAAGGGTACCTAGAATAGAATAGACTTTATTAATCCCACAGTGGGGAAATTCACTCGTTACAGCAGCACATACACTTAGAAGAAAGGTAATAAAGTACAGTTAAACACACATGAGCAGTAAGCTATTATTGTAACCTTCAAACCACTAAAAACAAATAAAAATAGAAAATTGGGTTTCCTAGAATATGCAGCATAAGGGACACAGACATACTAATGTACATGCAGGTATAGAACACATACTGAATATAGCTGATGTTAGCGTGTAACAGGATAATACCAGTAGCAGTTAAACTGTGGAGTTCTACACTCTTACTGCAGTGGGAATGAATGATCTATGGTAGCATTCTGGTTTACCTCTTGGATGTCTCAGTCTGCCACTAAAGGAGCTGTCCATGGCCTCCACAGTGGAATACAGTGGATGGGAGGGGTTTTCCAAGATGGAGGTCATCTTCCCCAACATCTCAGCCAGCACACATAGGTGGACCCCATATGGGATCCATATGGGCAAGCCATATGGGTCCCAACAGGGTTTGTCCATGGTTTTCATGGTGGCCGCACAAGGGTTAGCTGGTGTTTGAGTCAAACCCTCTGAAAACCCATGTAGGGCCCATTAAAATCTATGTGGGCAAAAATCTTTCTGGACACCCCCCCATGGGGCTACCGTGGAAACCACAAACAAACCCTGTTGGGACCCATATGGCTTGCCCATACAGATCCCATATGGGGCCCACCTATTTGTGCTGTCGGGGATCCTCCTTTCACACACGTCCTCAACAGAATCCAGTGGGCAGCCCAGAACAGCTAGCTTTCTTAACTAGCTTGTTCAGTCTCTTCCTGTCCACCCCACCACACCACAGCAGAATGAATAACAGAGCCAACACCAGAATGGTAAAAAGAGTTTAGCAGATGGGAGTTAACTCTGAAGGACCTCAGCCTCCTCAGGAGGTGAAGGTGGCTTTGGCCCTTCTTATACAGAGCATCTGTGTTGTTGGAGCAGTTCAGTTTACTGTTGAGGTTAGCCAGGTACTTAAAGGGACACTAGTCAGTTTTGGCTTGTTTTTAGCACCCCGTAGTGTTTGTTGGTGAAACTGAAAGTAAAACGTATCTCTCTTCGCTGCGCGTTCGTCTTTTTAACACCTTAATCCAACTGCTGAAATGTCTCCTCAGCCTTTATTAGTTTCTACGCGAGTTATTCATCACTACATTAAACAAATCAGCTATGTTCATGATCTAAAACACGCAGGAAACATGCTGGAACCAGACTGCAGATCCAGGTAGGTCAAGCTCAAATTTTTCTAAGTCCCAACAGACCAGACCGGCAACTGTGAAGTTGCAAGTGGAATATTCTGGCCACAGGGGGCGGCAGCAGCTGGTTGGCCTTTCATTAACCCTGTGAAGGGTACTTTTAGCACATACTGGCTCAAGAAAATGATTTAAAAATATTAAAGTTAAAAATGTCTGCACCCTGGATGTTTACTGGTGAGTGAGGAGGACCGTTTCTCTGGAGGCCAATCGCCATTTCTTTTGTCTTACTGGTGTTATAAGCCAAGGTGGTTACGCTCACACCAGTCCACACCTGTACTCCAGGTCATTCCGCTCAGACACACAGTCGACAATGGCTGAGTCATCTGAGAACTTCTGGAGGTGACAGCTGCTGCTGGTGAAGTCCGAGGTGTAGAAGGTGATTAAAAAGGGAGCGAGCACCATACCTTGTGGAGCTCCAGCACTACACACAACCACCTAAGACGTACAGTTTCACAGCCTCACGTACAGTGGTCTGTTATGGCTGATTGTTTTATTGTACTTTCTGCCTCTTGTTTTGCTGCTCTTGTGTGTCTTCAATTTGTTTCCTGCTCACACTCCTTTTTTGTGTTCTACCTTTTGTGTGTTGACTTGGCTTCCAGTTTCTCCTATGTATATTTTATTGCAGAGTTTGCATGGTATTTCGTATATGGCTCCACACTTTTGTTCTGATGATATCTTGTCTTTTGGGTGTACTAGTCTTTTTTTAACCGTCGTGGTTTTGTTGGTGTGAGGGATGTACACATTAATATAACATGTAAAAACTCTCAGGATGTAATAAGGCCGAAGACCAACAGCTCAATGTCAATGTCGTTTGTGCAGAGTTGTTGTTTAACAGTGACATGCCCAAGGTTGCGCCATCTCTCACTAATAAACACAGCCTGCTTTCACCTTACAGCTCTGCTCCATGCGCCTATTGGCTCGCGTGAGTTTAAATCCTTCCAAGGAAACTTCAGAGTCTGCTATGAGCTGATTCATCCATGTCTCTGTAAAAAAAACATCAAGCTACACTTTTTGTATTCCCGCTGTAGCATGATCAGCCTTGTGAGCTTGTCAATTTTATTGGGGAGTGAACTGACATTTCCCATAATCACGAAGGGTAAATATGGTTTATATCTCCGTTTCCTCTCCAGGGCTCTCATTTATCAACCGTACTTATGCACAGATCTGTGCGTATGTCATGCGTAGCATAGGAACTAATTTACGCATTGTGTGGTATTCATCATTTTGTACTTGTGCCTGAAAATGTTCCTAAATATATGAACAAGAACAAAACTAAATCTAAACAGAACATGCATTCAACTCTTTAAAAGTATACTGTAATTGACAACAGAACTGAACATTCAGTCCATTTCTCTACGTTTCTTCATATTGTGGCGGCCCTGCCCAATGCTAGGTCGGGCAGGGCCGCATTGCATTCTGGGGGGTGAGTTCAGGGTTGTTTTATTGTGTTTTTCTTGTGTTCTGGGTAGTTCTGTTGGTTAGTTTTATGTTAGTGTTGTTTATTTTTAGTTAACGCTCATTTAGTGTTCATTTCATGTCATTTATTAGTTGGTGCAGTTCAGCACCATAGTTCATTGTTGTATGTCGGGGATGGGGTGAGGGCCGTTCTGTGTTTGCTACTTGGAGACTTGTTCTTTCAGCTGCACAACACACCCACTAGATGGAGTCTGAAACCGCTACAATATTTAATCTTTTATCAAACCATTACTTCTTTATGTCTGACAGGAACCTCTCCTCTGTCCTGACCGCGTTTACAATAATAAAATTACAACCTCTGCAACTAGTTTGTTCTCTTCTAAATCGGCAGCCAGTGCCTCGATCTCACTGTCAATAAAGTTTTTCTTTTTTTTCCCAGGACGAATGCAGGGAATGCCCTCATGAGCTGTGCATGTAGTGTGACCAAATATGATTAATTGAGGGCATTTTTGTATGTAAATGACTGTGAACATGACACGGACACTTGGGTACGCACAGGTGGGAGTTATCAGACGATTGAGGAGGAACACACGTACGAGAGGCCACCACGTTTCATAAATCAGGATTTTGACCATTTGTGAGAACATTCTAAATTTCGTCCATTGAAGGAATATAGAAAATATTCTAGCAACTTTTGATGAAAGAGGGTCCTCATTTATCAAACGTTCGTAGAAACGTTCCTATATTCCCTCCTACGAATGAAATTTAGAATGTGTGTACGAACAGACTGATTTATGAAACATGTGGTGGCCTCTCGTACGCATGTTCCTCCTCAATCGTCTGATGATAAATCCCACCTGTGTGTACCATCGACATATAAATCTATGGACATAGCCCGCCCATTTGGAAATACATATTCAGAATGATGCAAAATGGGAGGTTCCCACCGCCTCCATTTTTGCCGTGACACACGCTTCTTCACGCGCAGACAATCCATAAATGGGAAAAGAGGTGGAGCTGAGGGTGGGGCAGTGAGGGTTGGAGATAACAAAACCAATGTAGGAAGCTAAACTGAGCTAACACACGAAGCTAAGATGGAAAACCGAGACAGCGAACCACGCAGCCGTCTGGCTTCCGTGCGAGGCAGCAGCGTTGGTCGTCTGTGGAGCTGTAATATGGACTGTAAGAATACAAGCAGAGCCTCAGACCGCCGCGATCGGAGCCGCGCACCCTGGCTGCTTACACGGTGTCACGCTCCGCTCCGGGGGAGTTCACCGGGACCTTAGCTGCATGCTAACTGGAAGCTAGTGGAGTTTTTCGGGCGCTTTTAGCGAGAGAAACGCAGTTGAGTGACTCCAAAATGTAACGAGATCAGCTCAAACAGCGCAATTGTTTCTGTAGTCTCCCTCAGAGTTCCACAGGCTACAACCACAGCGTCAGACGGTAGCCAAGCAGCCGCGCATCCCAGCTCCCTCGGGAGAAGGGAGTGTGCGGCTGCTTGTGTGTAGTGAAGCCGGGCGCCCGCCTAGCTGGACTGCGTGCCTTCACAAGAATTAAGCGGCACATTCACGGATCTCTGATCGAAGGCCGCTGCTGGTAAAAGGAGCGGCACGTTGCCCAAACTCGGCAAAGCTCCATTCTGCAGCGATGACCTCGTGGATCTTCGTCCTGAAGCCTCAGCTAGCCTCGGTTAGCTTACCTAGCTCGAGTTTCGGTACTCAGCCAGCCCCACGAACACGTTATATTTCAACCCATCTTTGACCAAGCAGTGTTATGTTAAACACAAAGCATCTTCCCCCATTCAACCAGCGAAATAAAGTACAGAAATATAATTTTACTTACTGATAAAAATGAAGCAGAGACTTCTTGGATGATTTCTTGGTGCAAACAATTCCACAGCTTTCCCTCTTTGTCCAAATAATTCCATGATTAACATCCAAACACGAACACGCAGAAAACACAACTAAAGTTCAGAGTTGAAATGGCCAAACATCTATTAACGTGAGGCCGAGGCCTTCCTTGGAGCTAGCTGCTTATGCTAGCTCTGAAGCTAGCTCTGACGCTTGCTCTGACGCTCATGCTTCCTGTCAATCAAATCTAATTATTCATAATTTCAAGTATTTAATTACACCTAAACGAAAGAGTTACAAAAAAATCCACCCCCCTCAGAGTTGTCAGGACTATAAACTAGACCTATTAAACACAAAATGGAAAATTGAACCAGGCTGTAAAGATCTTTTTTTCAGCTGTGAAGTTGGCATTTTTAACATGGGGGTCTATGAGGATTTGCTCACTTCTGGACCCATCCCCAGTGGATGAGGGGAGAACTGCAATTTTTGCCACTTCCGTGTTTGCCTCATTTCTGACCCAGACGGGTTCCCCCTTGGTGTGTACCCAGGTGCTCGTGCTTGTTTACCGTCATTTACATACAGAAATGCCCTCAATTAACCATATTTGGTCACACTATGTCCTCAGATCGGGAGGGGATTCCCTGGGTTCTTCTGAAGGGTTGTTTTATTTGTAAAATAGAATATGGACTGGAATCGGATCAGTACGCTGCGCTCATGGAAGAGCTGTTCCCTCCGGAAGGCTGCTAAATCCTCCAATAGTAAGAAGAATAAGAAATGATCTTTTATATAGCGCATCTCAAGCAAAATCACGAGGCGCTTCACAAGGACAAAATAATTAAATTAAACATAATAAAATAAAACATAATAAATTCAAAATGATTTAAAACATCATAAAAATGGGAAGAGTAAAAATTGTGATTACAAAATAACACGAAATCAGCCGTTCTACAGTCAGATTTCCGTTGGTCACGGGTGTTTTAGCACCAATAATGTGTCACAGCTGTTTTTCCATCAAAATAATTAATTATTGGGTAGAATAATTAGTGGACGATGAGGAACACTCGTGGATGACTGAGACCTTCAGAATTGCTGTTCCCTCGTTCTGCCACTAGATGCTGTTCCTACGCACGGCCAGAGCTGTACTTGTATTTAGGAACATTTTCACGCACAAGTACAAATTGGTAAATACCACACAATGCGTAAAATCGTTCCCACGCACGAAATACGCACAGATCTGTTCGTACGTACGGTTGATAAATGAGGCCCCAGGAGTCTATGTCCAGCTCTGCAGCCTCTTATTTTCCTCCATAATTCTGCGGGCAGAATCGGCTTTTCCATGGAGAAGCAAGCCTGCGTCCGCAGCGCCAACAGCTGATCCCTGGTGTGAACAATAAATCCATGCATGGAGCTGAAGGAATTTCCCAGCATGTTCCCAACAAGTTTCACAAACAGGAAAAAAAATGAACACAAACAACACAAAAGTACTCCCATGGATTGTGCAATTGAGAGAATATATGCCCTACTTAGAGGCATTAAAAACACGCCACACAAGACAAGGAAGGAATAAAAAGTAAAGCAAGCGAGAGCTGCTGTAACAGGCTGCTGCTCATGCGGTGCCATGATGATGTTGAGAGGAAATTTGGAAAAACTTAAAGGACAAATTTTGTTCCCTGCATGTTTTAGATCATGAACACAGCTGATTTGTTTGATTTAGTGATGAACCGCTCCTATTGACACTAATGAAGGTTGTGTTAAAAAGACAAACGCACGGCGAGATTTTTGCTTTTGGTTCTACAAAACGGACACTAGGGGGTGCTAAACGCAAGCCAAAACTGCCTAGTCTCCCTTTTAATTGTGACTTAATTGAGAAAATTGTTTAGTGGCAAAGAATCTTTTTACCACTACCAAGTAATTATTCAGACTTAAATTCCTATCCTGGTTAAATCTTTTAATAATTGAATCTAAGATCTATTTGGGAACATTTCTAATATTTTGAATAAAGGGTGAAAGTGTGAGAACTCTAAAATTACTAAGGACCAGAGAATTTATGAAAATTCAAGAAAGTGTCATAAAGCAGTTTGTTTGGATTAAAATGTGTAACTGTAACTTTTGCCTCCTCTTGGCCAGGACTCCATTGAAAGAGAGGTTTGCAATCTCACTGGGACTTTCCTGGTTAAATAAAGATTAACCTAACCTAAAAACTACCTTCATTGTTTTTTTTTATCAGTGTCAGAAATGCTCTTAAAAATTGTGAATAGTAGAAATTGTGCAGTCAAGTTTTACATTTGTTATACTTTATTGACAATGACATAAAATATCTTTCTATGGATCATGTCAGTCATTTAATACATTTATTTTAGAATTACAAGGAGAAATTAATATTTTTCACATGTAAGCATGACGATGTAGTTTCAATACCCAAATCAAAGCATGCTAAAACATTTTATAGGGTATAATCTTATTTTAAACTTCCATATAAACTTTCTTTTTAGTGGTTAATATGACTTACCTCTGCCTTTAGGAAACAGTGGGTGGATGAAAATACATCAGATTATTGGTTTGTGCAAAGAACACGTGTTGATGGAAAAACTATGGCATAGAGGGTTCTTTAAAAATTATTTTAAAGACAGTTATTCTGTCAGTCGGTCATATAAATTTTCCAAAAGTTGACAGCAGGTGGTACTAAAATAGAAAAATACTAAACTTTCTGCGACTTTTCCGACAGCATTTGAACGCAACACTAAGCCCCTCCCACTTCCGGTGGAAAACCGCTATCTGTCATTAGGAAAAACATCCTGAGCAGGAATCCGCTACTCGGTCTCTTAGCTCCTCTTTCTCAAAACTATTATATTCTGGAGGTTCGAGCCTCTCCGGACAAACAGAGACAACATGTCCGGACGAACGTAACTGTCCCAGGGGCGCTGTTTCCTCCTCAGCCGGCTGAAGGACGGAAAGACTCCGATGGATAAGCCGAGCAGGCTGCTGTTGCTGTCCGAGCTCCGCGTCAGGAACGCGGCGTACGATGTGAGCCTGAGCCGGTCCCTGCTCGCATGGAAAAGACGGGCCTCCAGCCCGGTGTACCACCCGTTCAGACCCAGTAAGACGCGGATCACGTGTTTTCTTTGTGTCTCTATCCCTTTGTCTGGTTGAGTCAGTGTGAAGGCCAAACGCGACACGGTTCAGACATGTAGACCCGGAGAGCTGTCTGGGCTGGAGAGAGACGTGAGATATCCGGTTGCATAACAACAGTCTGTTGCCCAGGCTGTACGAGATAAACAGCATAATACCACAGTAGCTCACTTGTGTTGTACTTCAAAGCAGCTGACAGGAGAACATCTGGACTGCTTTGTTCCTAAGCCTGCACTAGATCAGAAGCATCAGCAGATATGGTTCAGAGGAGAACCCTGAGGGTCCTCCACACACAGGTTAGGGTGGTGGTGGGGGGTGAATATGTGCTATTCTGCTATTCACTTAAAGCACATACATGCATAAATATACGCATGTATAGATTATAGTGTTGTTGCATTGAATTCACACTATTCTGTTTCCTCTGACGTGGATGGTTCAGTCCACAACACTGAATGTATTACAGAATCAGAGAGGATCCAAATCACTCCCTCACCATCAGATGCCTTCATAACAGGACAGTCCACCTGTTGTTGTGGTTGAGGACAAACTCATCAATAATTCTGATGCTCTCCATGGTGCTAGTTCTACAGGATTGATAGCAAGGTTTCCTGTTGGATCGTCCTCACTGTTGTTTCTTAGGTTGTTCTCCAAACAATGCAAACAGGACAAAGTGATGTTATCAGTGACGGGACTAACGGCGTTAACATTAATGGTTTTCAGTCGTGTAATCAGATAAGTTACTTTTTCCATCGTTACAACACTGCTTCTGTTACTGATAAGAAAGTACAGCACAGGTGCGTTACTGTGATTCAGCAACTAGGTGAGCTGAAGCTCTCATTATCTGAGAGGTAGCTAAAGGGGCGAAAACAATCCAATCAGAAGTTCAGAACCATCCAGCTCCTCCAAACCATGCAGCTCTGACAACCTGCAGGTTTTCTGAAGTCGACTGAGGGAATTCAATCGACTTGTCGTGTCTAAAGATAACAAAACATAAGTTCAAAGTCCTAAAACTGCATCAGAAATCTAATTTTCTACTTGTGTTGTAGTATATGTAACACAAGGGTTGTGTGTATTCCTGAACTTTCAGTACACATTTATTCTGATAATGGTGTGAAACTGAATCAATATGAATGAGTCATAATAAACCAGTTAAAAATTCAAAGGCATTTCCAGCCTGCATGTGAGCTCATTAATCTTATGCTGAGATGGAAGATCTAAGAAGGGTTTTAAGGTAATGGAATAGCCTTGTGAATAATTAAACACACACACACACACACACACACACACACACAGCTTTATGTGTTGGTACAACAGTGAGTACAGCTCTCTGCTGTGAGCATAGCTGATGTGTATACAGCCTGCCGACCCATTATGACATCAAATCTGACATCAAAACGTTAGTTGAAAAAATGCCTCCTTACCACTGATTCCTGAAACGTTTTATAAGTCAAATTTTCTTTCTGAAAACCTCTTTCTCACCTTCTGAATTACTATTACCCAAACCTTTTGACAGGTTGTTTATTGTTGTTGTTTTATCCATGATACACATATAAAAATAAAGGGGCCATATCATGGAAAATCCACTTTTTGGAGCTTTTTACCATGTGATATTGTTATTTCCTCATGAAAAATACTCCCAAACCCATTTTTGGCTGCTTTCATGCATTTTCCCGTCTCAGCTGCAAGATTTGAGTTTTATTTTGAAAAGCCTACAGAAGCCTCGATGGAAACTAAGTGTGTCATCAGGCCCTGCTCCTCCCCCTGAAGCAATTCTGAGATCTAAAACATGCCTCTCCTGGAAGTAGGTCACTAATGTCCACTGTCTCCTAGCTGCGAGTATAGAGCGTTGATTTCATGCTGCAGTTGAGAATGTTTTAGTCTGACCTTCATGTCACAGATGACTGCTTTAAACCTCCACCGGTACCAGAGTGGATATTCTGACAAATTAGTTCTGTGTTGGGGACAAAACACCACTATAAAAAACATGCGTCCTGTCCACAAAGACACACATAATTGCCAGCACAGGATATGTGTGTTAGGGGACTGGTGTTTTGTTACAGAGTTGGTAGCCTAGTGGATAGAGAACCTACCTGGCATGCTACTTTGATATGACCTTACACTGGTTCGAATACCACTCTCAGCAGTAACTTATTTTCTTCTTTTTTAGCTCCACTTGCCAGTTTTATGTTTTCAACCCTTTATTGGTAAACTGTTTAAAATATAAGGACTAATCTTTTTTTTTTTTTTTTACTTATTTAGCCAGTCTGAGTCCATGTGAGGTGAGCAGAGTAGATCAACTATAATGCTGCTTGGAAATGACCAAATTCAAAGATCTTTAGACACACAAATTATTTTGCAGAAAATAATCAATAAAACTAAAATAAAAAAAAAAAGATCTGCTTCAGCTGGCTAAATAAATGACTGCAGACATCGGGAGTTTAATCCAGCGTCAGGACGTGGCAAAATTAGATGAAACAGTTGCTTTAACCACTGGACTGCCATAGCCAATATAACAACTGACTTGCCTAAGACGCTGTTGTAGGCATGTTTTGTCAGAGCGGGCGTGGGCATCTATCATCTATCATTAGTATTAATACAGTAACAAAACGAAACCATGCAAGTTTACGTTACAAAATTAGCTTGATCTGTTTCAATATTTTTGTAAAAAATAATCATTAAAATATGTTGGAGTAATTTAAAACAATAGGACAAGGCTGTAGAACATTTACAGAGCTAAACGGGTATGTTTACTCCCGTAGAACTTAACGACTACTTCCGTTATTTCCTTGTACCGCTTTAATGGTTGATGGTTTCTAATAAGGAGTTCCACCCATGGGCATCTGCTGGGCTGTTGTGCTCTTACTTGTCTTAACGTCAGAGACTTTGGGTTTGCTAACACTAGCTTTCTAGAGCCCGGTATATAGATCTTTATGGTTGCGTTGGAGGTGTTTCCCCTCGTGGTTGCCACAAGTGTTTGGCATGTCTTGCAAAGTACTTGTGTTTGTTGAACACAAGTACTTTGAAATAATAGTCATGCTGTTGGAATTATGAGTTCTTTCTCGCTAACATTTTCCACACACCTCTTAACCTCAGTCATTGTGACGCCCTCTAAGCTAACTCAGGTGTTTGCTAGCCATCCAAAACCAAGGCATCAAACCTATAAGAACCCAACCGATTGGCCAATTGGGTGAAGGGCTCTATTTGATTTGTCAAAAACTTCATGCTTCCGTTTGATTGACAAAATGCATTTTGTGTAGCAAAAATCTGAGATGACCATTAATTGCGATATTTTTCTGTTCTTTGCGATATGCCTATTGCGCATGCTGATATTGCGATAACGATAAATTTTCAATATATTGTGCAGCCCTAGTACCATTGGTAATATTTTATCATATATTGTGCCTACCTTTACTCTCAAAGTTTTAAAATAGCATGATCTGGCCCTTTTAAGTTAGACATGATGAAATGAAATGGAAAGAGAGACATACAGCATTTTCACGTCTGGCCCAGTCCAGCCCGGTCTTGGTAGCATCGGTCCGGTCACGCACGACCAGGTTTTGTTCACACAGCCTTCTCGGGAATGCAGAAATCTCAGAGCATGTGGGCAGGGCAAAAGACAGACGGTGAAGTCCGTGGTGTCCTCCTTAAGTTAGTAAACAAAGGAGGCCGTGAGCAGTATTGCTTTTGGAGACTCTGACTCTGATATTGCATCCTGCTCTCTCTCTCTCACTGATACTGCTGTGTGATATTCACAGCAGTCTGTCCTTGCACTACCACTGCAGTCAGAAGAGATATTTGCTCCCCAGCATCCAGAGTGATAATGAATCGCGAATGTGGGAACTCCCTACTGGCTGATTCTACCCGCCAATCGGAGGCTGTCTCTAAAGGTAGACGTGAATTTCAGCCGGCCAATCAGTCGGCAGTGGGTGTGTTGGGTCAGTTCAGCCCAAAGCGGACCGCTGGGGGAGGAGGTCTGAAAAAAAAGATCAGTTGAGCAGAGAAAACACACAGGCTGCCCAGATGTGAACACAAAATACCCTACCAGGTCTGTTCTGTGTTGACCCAGATGTTTATTCGAGGACCATGTACAATATTAAGCAAAAATGTTACTATTTGATGCATTGTACTAGATTTAGCTTAAAGCTAATTCGCATCTACATCTATGTTAAAGCGCCTATACAGGCCAGTGATGAATAATGGCTGAACACCTGGATTGGAGACTCTCCAGCTGTTGTTCTTGACAAATGTTCTCTGTGTGTAGGTCAGGACCTAGCAGATGTGGTCCAAGAAGGGAACATGGGTCCCTTGTAACTAGGGCTGCTCGATTATGGCAAAAATGATAATCACAATTATTTTGACTGAAATTGAAATCTCGATTATTTAAGACGATTTTTAATTAACGTTGATTTTATTTATTTATTTAGTCAGTCATAAAATTGCACAGGGCACAATCAAATCAGAGGAAAAGTAAAATGAATGAAAAAAAGAAATAAACAAGATAATCACAAAAACAATTCCTGATTCCTCGTGTAAAAGAGCCAATACACTTACTCATAGTTAATAACCAAAAGGGTCTAGGCTAAAGTTTAACTTATTTAAGCCTACCTAAAACAGAACCAATTTGATCAAATACTGCAAAATACTGACAAAAAGAGCTACACAGTGCAAACATATGTAATATAAAATAAATATAAACATATAAACTTCTATGTTGTAGTGAACTTCCACAACCTGCTGCGTAATAATTTAGCCCTGTCCAGTAGAGCCATAGGGGCTTGTCGCTCAGAGATGAATTGATGATTATTTATCAGCATGAGAACCTGGAGGAGTGACATGAGAGTGCATGAAGACAGTAAAATGCGTGCAAATCCACTTCAGGTGCGGCTCGCTGTCTCTTGAATTTATTTAGCTTGTAAAACATTTTTCTAGCGAATGAGATCCACCGAGACAGGTTTATGATTGATCAGTCGACGTAAAGCCTAATTTATAATTCTCCATCTGCGTCGGTACGGAGACTCGCAATGCCATTTTGCGTCGGCACAAGGGCGCTCCGACAGGCTCGCAGAGGCTGACGCAGACTTGCTGTCTTTAACTATCCGTCGAAAGTGACGGAGGCCGCAGGCTTGTCGGTCCGGAGTGCAGCTGAGTGTTTTGCTAACCTGTATGGAACATCGGCGACAACGTTATACAGAAAGTAGCCAAGAGTTATCAGAAATGTTGCCAAGTTGTTCGCTAGATGCTTTTAGGAAATAAAAGTCAAGAAGGGGGTCTGAAAAGTTGTTAGAAATAGCGACAAAGTTGCTAAATTGGCAACGCTGTGTGGGAGGTGCGCTTGATTTGCAGCTCGGCATAGCGCGGGAGTAAACCGCGAGGGGAAGGAGCAAATAATCGACTTGTTTTGTTTTTATAATTATTCAAAACCCATATCATAATTGGGATTAAAATTCGATTAATTAAGCAGCCCTACTTGTAACCTTGAGTCAGGGCAATGGGTGTTAGAGGCTCATTGTTGCACTTTGGCAGTGAAGGCAGCCTTGTGTTTTGTGGAAGAGCTGTGAAGGTTGGATATGGAGCTGCAGATCAGTCAGGGTTTCCTTGCTGACCTTTGTTTACTAATTACACTGTTGCCAATGAGCAGGAAAGCATTAGAAGTTCCTATCAGATTAGTTACTAAGGAGTTTGGATATCAGTCATGGATGTTCCCATCACATTTCTTTGCTTCTGATCCGAGTCATTTTATTTTTAGTATCTGTCAATTCTGAGTCCTGATCCCATAACTTCAGAAATGCATTCCAATAGTAAGAAAAAAGGAAAAATTTTCCAAGTTGTCCTTTAAGTTTTTTATTATTATTCATGTATTTCTTGCTTTCTGTATTTATTTCATTTCCGTAGTTTATCTTCCAAACCAACATAATAAGGAACAATAAGAAACATATTAATATTACTAATATATTTAAAAGTTGACTCATCACTCTTTATTTCAAATTCTTTACTTCCTCAATGTGTGGCTGTATGGAGCGAAGTGTGTTCCCGCGACAGGGCTCGGGAGGCACGCCATGGCAGGCATGCTCTCTTCTGCAAAACACTTGTAGAGCTGTGTGGTTAAAGTAGTGATGAGAAAGCAACTCATCGTTACGGTGGAAGCGTGTCATGAGGGTAAAAATGCCTAAAATCAGACCTACCTAGGATAAAAACCAAATTTCTTCAAAACAATCAGACATTAATTAAAACACACCAACTAATTAATCTTCTACTTCAGTCGTTTGAAGAGAAGATGCAGGCAGAGCTGCTGTAAAAGCAGAGAAGAGCTACAGTGGGAGCCTGTAGATCCAAACAGTTTGTTCTAATGAAATTTTTTTTTCATAGATGATGTTTGAATTAGAACCAACCAAAAAATTATTTCTGGATTTAACTCCACAGAACAGAACGAGATCACACCTGAAATTAAAGGAAGCCACTGATGAATTAAGCCCTCTTTACCTTTGCTCCCTGATGTTAAGGTGTTTAGTAAACTTTGGTTATTTCCCATCAGTTAAAAGTAAAATGCTAATTTACACTAAATGTCTGCATTCATTTTTACAATTATTGAGCTAAAAAATTATGCAATTGTAGATGAGAGTGGTTCACAACCATTGACTGTTAAAATATTAGACAGACCCTCTGTGATGTCCTGGGGTGCTGGTTTGAAGCCTAGTGGGTGGTTTTGATCACCTCCATCTTGGCCATGTCACACGACTCTCAACACTCCCGGATAATACAAAAATGGTAAATGGCCTGTATTTGTATAGCACCTTCTATGGTTCTACAACCCCCCAAGGTGCTTCACAATAGAGCCCTGTGCGGAACTGTTTTCTTCATCCCGCTCCCGCTGAATTTCTGACCATTACCGCCCGCACCCGCATCGTGTGTTACACTCCTGCCCGCACCCGGAAAACTCGGAGAAATTATTCCCGCACAATAAAAGAGATGCATTGATTTTGTGTCCTCTCTGGTTCTGCAGGAGAAAACATGTCATTTCATAGGCTATTAATACAGAAACCCCATGAATCTCTTTGTTTTGTTTCTCAGGCCTGCATGTCTTTTGACACTTTGGTCAGGATTAGCGCATTTTGTTTTCATTTAGTTTTTAACCCTTAAACACCGCAGCGTCACCTCCCATGATGCTGCAGCGCTTGTGATCAGAGTCTCCATGCTCTATGGCGAGTGATTCCTGCCACGACTAAGCCTATATAACCTAATAACCAGACTGTGGAGAAGGCGCAGCTGAAGGTGACATCGCCGTGTGAACATCTGCACTGTCGCACGTTACAGAGACGACATGCTTCTCCGAGAGCTTCTTCTCAAACATTAATGTTAGACAAGGGTCTCCTTCAGCTGGTAATCCATGGCAGAAATCACTCGCCATACATGCTCATCCCAATCCCGCACTGTTTCTTATAGACGCCTGCTCCCGCCCACAGCAAAGTTCATACCGCCCGCTCCCGCGAGATTTGTGTTGGGTCCCGCGGGACCCAATCCCAATGCAGCCCTCTACTTCACAACACAATCAGTCCCATTCACACACACATTCACACCCTGGTGGTGATGAGCTACAATGTAGCCACAGCTCCCATGGGAAGCAAGGCTGCCGAAGACAGGCACCACCACTCCCTCTGACCACCAGGCAAGCATTCTCTGCTTGGAGCCGGTATTGATCCTACAACCATCCTGGACAACCTGCTCTACCTCCTAAGCTACTGCTGCCCAACTAATTACTAACCATAGAGGTGGGAAACCCGGCATTCATTTAGGAAAAATGGGCAAAGCGGTGGAGCTGAGAGCAGAACTCTGAGTATCTCAGTCCGCCATTACTCACAGCTACAAGCTAACTGACCATTTTTCTGGCTAAAACCACCCGCAAACCTTCGTTAGCTCAGTTAGCTTGTAGCTGGGAGTAATGATCTCCCAACTATAAGTTTCATAGTCTCAGTACCGGCTTCAGCCCCGGAATCAATTCTCGGTACCCAGCCCTACCAAAACACTAGGTTTCACCGCATTTTGACCAAGCAGCCTTAAGTTAAATGCACAGCATTTCCCCCCTATTCAACCAGCTAGTTAAAGTACATAAATATAATTTTACTTACTGATAAAATGAAGCAGAGACTTCTTGGATGGTCTGCAATCAATACCACAGCTTGCCCTCTCTGTCCAATAATTCCATGATTAACATCTAAACATGAACACATGGAGGACACGACTAAAGTTCAGAGAGTCAAAATGACTGAACATCTATTAACGTGAGGCTGAGGCCTTCCTCAGAGCTAGCTACTAGCGCTAGCTCTGAAGGCTCATGCTACCTGTCAATCAAATTTAATTATTCATAATTTCAAGCATTTAATTACACCTAAACAGAAAAGTTTAAAAAAATCCACCCCCCTCAGAGTTGTCATGACTGTAAACATGACCTATTAAACCTAAAATGTTTTTTTGAACCAGGCTGTAAACATGTTTATTTCTGCTGCGATGCTATCATTTTTAACATGGAAGTCAATGAGGATTTGCTCGTTTTGGAGCCAGCACCTAGTGGATAAGGTCTGGGAGCCTGGGGTTCCCGCTGGTTCACAACTCATACATGTTGTAAAACATAAATGCTAAAAGATAGCACCAGATCTATGCTTAAAACATTAACTGTTGGAGTCAACCCTGCTGCCTATTAGAAAAATGTCTCCTGCGTTTATTCCTTCAGAAGTGACATTTAATAATGTGAGTTTAGTCTGTTGATGCAGGTCTGGATGTGCGTGAGTGTCCTCACATGACTGATTTATTTATGAGATGTTTTGGGGTTAGCTTGTAGACCTTATCGTCGGTCTGTGAACATGATTGATTCTGATTTTGGATTAAACAGCTGATGGTGTTTATCACCCACATGCTTTATGTCTCTGTTCTCCTGGTGGTAACAAGAATAGCTGCAGGTGTGTACACCTGAAACTGTGAGACAGCTGTGTGTCTTATGTTTCTCTTAAAGATGCATTACTGAATTAGGAAAACAAAGTTAGCTTTTAACGTTTTTTTTCATGCCTCTTAACAACGTTCTAATGTAGTATAGCTATAAAAATATTGTGGAGATAAAAAAAAAAACGAAAAAAATTAATAAAGTGGTTCTCTCGCATTTGTCTAAAAACCTCAGCCAATCATTGCTTTCGTACCGAAACCAACGATTGGACCACTAACTTGTCTATCTCGCCGAACCTCAGCATTTCCGCACTTCCCCGTGTCCTCCATTAACGCGCACGGGAGCATTTTTCAGCAGAACACACCGGAAGTGACACGCTGGGCCGGAAGTCAGCTACCGCGCTCAGTTATGGCAGAGAAGGGAAAACAGCCGGCTCGTACTACTTCTATTGTTGGAAAAACTACCAGAGTCTCAAAAAGAAAAATGCCATTTGAGCTAGCAGAAAACAAAAAACGTTTGGACACAGAAAGAGGACAAACCGGGGTGAATATTGACTCAGCGTTTCCAAGATGGCGACAACTATGGGAGACACACGGCCTGAAAACAGATCAGATGGTTGCTATCTTTCTTTTGGACAGGTAATTCTTGCTTCATATTACAACATCCTAGCATCATAAAGGCGTTGTTTGATTATTTTAGTTTGGTTTTAAAGATTGAACGGGATCATAGCTTTGTTTTATCCTTGCGCACGACTTTATTTGCACATTTCTTTGTTAGCAGTAATAGCACGTTATGCTAATGCTACGTAAACAGCTATCGTTACGGACTTTATTTATGGAAAAAATAAGCGGTGACATACGCATCGGGATCAGCTTAGTCATTTATATAATTTCCCCGCTAATATCTTCCCTTTTTTGTTGTTAGTTACAAAATGCATCATCTTCAACTCATTCATGGTGTGAATGAACCTGCCCAGCTGTTTCTGCTACGATTGTGACCGGTAGGTGTAGATGTACTTCTAACATGTGTTGTAGAATATGTATGCTCTTATGTCCACCAGAGTCATTTGCATCAAGTTGCTGCATGTGAGAACATAAATGTCTGCAGCTTTCTCCAATTCTCCTGATCAAACTGTAATTTTAGTAAAACAGTGACTGCAAATCTTATTTGTGATAAGAAATAGTAAGTTATTTATTTTTGATAATATATTTTTATTTTATACCATTTATTTCATTATGTTTGTAAAACAAATAGTAACAAAATAAATACAACTTATAAATACCTGAATGAAAAGGAGCAGATTCAAAGAAAATCTTATACATAATCTGCCCCACTCACACCAGTAGTTAAATCTGTAATAAATAAAATGTGTTTAACTAATAAATGTAACTGAAAGACAGCTGCGGACCATCACGCTAATGATTTACTAACAGATATTTTATTTACTGTTCTTGTAACATCATCTATTCATGGCAGTTTAAAACAGGAAGAAACAAATGACAAATAAAAAATCCAAACAAGATTAATGCTTATATTTTATCATATTGTTTTAAGTCTTATTAAACATTGTAATTGATTTAGCTTCTTTCATTTCTGACTCCAGATTGTTCCATAAACCGACTCCACACACAGAAACACATCGCTCCAACACTTTGGTCATGAATCTTGGTTTTATAAATATCTAAATTTGAATTTTTGTAACTCAGCAAATAACGGCCTGGTTGGAGCTCTGTAACTACTTTGACTAATGACTCTCATTGCTCTTTTTTTGTAAAATCAAAACTGGATCAGTGTATGTTTTATATGTACTTCCCCAGATTTCAATGCAATAAGACAGATATGGAACAATCAGAGTATTGTATAATAGACATAATGCATTATTATTCAAATACTACTTTACTCTGTGTAGTACAGCAAATGCCTTTTCTATTTTTATGTTTATACCATTAATATGTGGCTTCCAGGAAATATTTTCATCAATAATGAACCCCAAAAACTTACTTTTCCTCACTCTATCAACAGTAATGCCTTCTATAGCCACTGAAATGTCAGTATTTACTCCTCTCTCTTTTGTACTGATCCAGTCATGGGCTTCCACACCTCCTGCTCACCGTCTTCATGACCTGTCCTCTGGCCAGTGGGTTGTTTGAGTGACTGAAGAACCCACAACCCTTCTCCTCCACCTTCTCCTGCTGCTCCAGCACATCTCCACATCTCCAGCACATCTCTCGCTTAAGGATGCTCAGTTTGAGATGATGATGGCAGACAAGAAGCTTCTGTCTGAAGCGAACGAGCTGGAGCTTCGCCCGTTGGACATCAGTCATTACAAGGTGAACAGGGTGGTTTGTCTTTATCGTTTTTCTTGCTTTTCATTTGAATTTTTTATTTTAAGCCTCAGCTTTCATTTCTCTTCAGGTGGTTTTCCAGGTGAGGTCCGGCTGTGAAAGCCTCTCAGAAGAAAATTTAGCAAAGCTCGGTGTGGAGTTGCTCAACTGCCAGGCAGAGATCAGGGGGTGCTGGACTTTCATTGTTTAAATGGTAAAGTTTTATTCTGTTTAAACAGATGTTTCCTGACACAAAAACAGTGTTTATGAAATTTTATACCATTTGATTCTCAGAGCATTAAGGAGTGCACGTCTGACAGGGATCCAGACACGTGGAACACCTACCACATCGTAAGTAAACGAGCTCGCTCGCTTTGCTACACGACCCGTCAGCAGCTCTTTTTGAGCCGAGTAGAGCTCACAATTAACATCCTCATCTCCATGGTGACCAGCCAGGTAGAGCTGAGTTCTCCTGAAGGATCTCCTTCGTGCTGTGAGGCTGCAGATCTGGGCATATCCTTCCTGCTTGTGTTTTGTATTAAACAGGAGGAGCTGGAGCTGAAGGACCTGACTGCAGCTTCTCTGGACAAGCTGATGGAGGCCACGGGGTCCTGCAGGCCCAAGAGGAGCAGATGGAGACCTCAAATCCTGGAACGACTGGGTCATCGCTTCTGGACAGCAACTGGTGGCTCAACTCACCAACAGAAACTCCTATCACACAGGTGGGTCAGTACGGACTGGTTCGGGAAGCAAATTTGGTTTCACATCTGGGTCGTGTGTGCCTTTTCCGTTCTGAGGTGACATTTGGCTCTTACAGACTAGCACCAGATCGGTACGGCCGGGCCGAAAGATTTGGTTTCACATCAGGGGAGTCCGAGAATTTCCAACGCCAAACCGGACGCGTTTTCAGCCCTCTTCCCAAGGCAGTCTGACTTGCGCAGAAACCGGGCCAACACACCCACTGCCGACTCATTGGTTGGCTCAAATTCACGCCTACCTTTAGGGGGAACCTCCGATTAGCGGCTAGAATCCGCCAGCGGGGGCTTCCCGCATGCGCGCTTCATAATCACTCTGAATGCGGAACAGTTAACAAGCCTCTGACTGAAGCTGTTTTATCTGTTTCCGTCTGCTGTGATGAGTGGAGCGCACACATGCTCGGAGATGCGCTACGACATCACTGATATATTCGCGCCAATTTTTCGTGCGCATTTCTGAGACCGCCTATCATGTCCGCATTCCAAAGGTTGTCCTGGGCGACGTGTGTAAACAACCAGGCGGGGCCGACTGAGGCCGACCGATCGGAGCCGACCCGGTGCTAGTGTGTAAGCGCCATTTATTTCATCCTCGGCAGTCTGACTGGGATCAAGGTGACACTGAAATGCCCGCCTGCCGCCTCCGAGAATCAGCCAGCAGGGGCTGTCGAGTAAACATCTCTTGTCTGTAGAACCTCGAGATAACAATAAACAGATGAGAAACAAAAGTTGCCCACTAGATGGTGCTGTGGCAGCATAATTACTCCACAGACAGTAATATAATTATTTCTCTAGGTCATTGCAATTACTTTCAATTTATAGTTAAAAAAAACTGCAAACTGAGTACAGAGTACTTTTATTTATCAAGACTGAAAACAACTGAACAAGAAATAAAGTAAAAACTCAAATTTCCTGCAAACAAAGTATTTCAGATACAATCTCTTCTATTCTAGCTGGATATTACAAAGAGCTGCATCATGTGAATTTGGTTTTTATATTTGTCATCAACAGAAGTTAGATTTGAGTCATGAATGTCTTCATGCAGAATTAAAACTTTATCAGAACATTTTCTATTTGTGATAGGAATTTATTCTTTGTTGTAGAGAAACAAAAATGCCAAATTGATGTTTTCTTTGTCTTTCAGGAGGGAGACGCCCACAGCACGGAGACGCTGATCAGCTGAAGTGATCCAGCCCAAAGTGGCGTCTCACTAAATGACCCTGTTGTTTTTAATAAAAGCATATGGGTCTTTTGAGAAATGTACAAAATGTTCATTTTAGGTTTTAAATAAAAATCCTTAATGCTACATTGATTGGAATTTTGTTTATCGTATGGATGTGTTTAACTTATGCGTTTTGAACAAAGAACCCAACAGTTGTGTTCTTTTTTTAATTATAATTTTACATTTGAATAACATAAATCACACACCATGAGAAATTAACAAGTAATAAAATACAGACTACTACGTTTACAAAAGTATACACAGTGATCACAGATGGACAAAGGCAATTTAGCAGTGGTAAATACAATTAAATGAGTATCAGCAACAGTCTTTGGTTGTTTGTCTAATGTAGTTTGATTCTGCTACAGATGAAACATTTATTGTCCATGTGGTAGCTGTCCCAAATCCTCCAGAAACACCAACTTGGTATTATAACCCTGTGACCATGTCTCAGTGCTCCATATTGCCAGACCACAAACTGACGGTATGCTGCATGTCTCAACTCCACCATGATGCATCTGATTCCTGAGCCGCCAACGGTGGAGCATGGTGATGTTACATCCATGATGAAAACAAGAGGCTTGGGTCACGTGTTAAACAATGCTCCAGCAATCTGTGGGATGTTTCCAGGATTAGGGATCTGATTCATGCCTGTTGAAAGATAAAGAACATGAGTTGGTTGGTTAATTTTCTACATGCTTATGAAAAGTGGTAAAAACAACTTGAACATAATATTTTACTATCCTAATGTAGAATGTCAAGAAAAATGTTGAACTAAGCAAATAACTTTTAGCAATTTTATCAATTAGCTTAAAAATGACTACAAAATGCAAAGAGTAATACCAATACAATTATGTTTTGGTAGATGGATGCTTTGACTAATATTGATGTGAGACCACATTCAGTGATGTTGAAGTTTTATCCAACCTACGTAATACAATAAATTATGTTTCACAAACAGTGAAATGGGTTCTGCACACCTGTACACAGGAAGAAAAAGATCTAAAATTAATATACCTTATATTCAGCAATCCTTTGCTGTAAATCCTCAACTGGATGTGCATCTTGGATTGAAAGACTTGATGTAGTTGCTCCCTCTGGACTGTTTGTGCTGAGATTAGCCATGGTTGTTCCAGTAACAGCAGCTCTAGGCTCCGTCCGGTACATATTCTCTATCGGACCCAGCAAGGCTCTTGTCATGGAAACTATGTGGAAAAATTAAAAAAAGAGAAACCGTTTCACTACAAAACAAGAGGCCCCAACAATATTTGAATGACAAAATCAAAGAAGTTGTTCTGTCAGACAGCTATTAGCAGGATTAGCTTATCATTTTTGCTATTACTAGCAGGCTACCATGCTATTTATTAGTCTTTGTAATGAAAATAAGCCCTAAATAAACATGTTAAAACATACTTCGCTACCATATGAATAAGATAAAATGAAACATTTATGTTAGACGTTTATATTGTTTATCTTTCACTTACCGGTGATTCCGCCATATTGATTCACGAAAACTGCGGCTTGTGTTCTGCTCTCTCTTGTTCACTGTGGCAATGCGCGTTCCCATATCCGGAGGGGCGCGGCCTAGGGATTATAGCCGACGGGAGGGGTGAGAGTTCTGGGAAAGTGCTTGTGTAAGCTAGCTAGCTGGGCCTAACTTGTTTGCATATTCGTTATAGCACCTTTAATGTTTGTCCTGGTGAAGGTTCTCAGTCATCCAGGTTGTGGTAATCCAAATTGGGTTCGAATGAAGGCAACTGGACTTCTTTGGTTTCTTGAAGACTTTTTGCTTCTCATCCGAGGAGTTTTGTCAATTCTGATTGGAATATGGGGAGGGTCGATCTTATAAACTGTAGATGTCTATTGTTGTCTTAAAGACACATTCCGCAACTTTTACACCTTAAAATAATGTTTTTTGTAAAGTTTTGGCAGCATACTATCAATATTATGTTCATTTTCAGAGCTGTGATGGTGGTAAGGGGTCCCACGTCTGTTTACTGCACTATACAGTTTTTGACCTGCGGTCCGCCGCCACAAATCAATCAAATTATAGGCAAAATCAGAACTACTCATTTGAAAATTGTGCTCCCAGGGATTTTTGGTCTTAATGGCCATTCATTGGTAAGGTCTTAGGGCCGTAACTTGCTGTTTAGCGATGTGTACGCGTGTTTAAAATGGCAGCCATACGTAGCTTGCGTTGATTTGAAGCGTCGTTTGTGCGCGTCCCCTGAAATCAACGCGACACGACGCGCCCGAATGCTGTAATATACGAGCAACCAGTAGGTGGAGTTGACAAAACGAGCGAGACACACTCACCATGGTGACTCCGTCTCTGGTTTAGAGGTCTTTCACACCATCTATGATACCGCTGCTGCCTTTTTTTCTGCCATAATCTCAAAATTAACCAGTTACTGATCTCTTGAGTTTCTTTTATTGACACCATGTTTGTTTTGGTTGTACCGGCTCTCTATCCAGTCTGAGTACTCTTGTTTGCCCCCTAGTGGAACACTCCATCACTACATGCAGTGCAGCGCTGTGTAGCAGCAAGTATATGAACAAACACGCAGCTTGCTGCCTGCGCCAACACGAGGTTAAACAGCAAGTATATCACGGCCCTTACTCGAACACAAAAATACAATGATTTAGGTATGTGATGCCCCCTATCGCCAGGGAAACTACACACGGTCACTTTAAATGTGTTACAATATGCAGTAATTCTCTTACAAACTAAAATGGTGGAGACTGTGGCATTTCTATGTTTTACACCTGTTTGTATTATTAGTATTATTCATTTGTGTTTTATTTGTAGTAGAAAATCCACAATTCTTCATTTTACTCTTTCTTCACCTTGTTTTGCAAATCCCTGGTCATTTCTGACCTTGTGGGACCAGCTGTGTGGAACGCTTGTGCTTCTGTTTTGCATCCCGTAATGATCTCAATAATGTGTTCATATAATAATCAGTAATGAAGAGAACGTGTTTGCTGCCCCTCCAGAAACCACGTGCTGCTGGGGAAGTTTAACGCTGTTGTTCTCCTGCAGGGTTTTGTGTTCCTTTGGTTCCTCGTCCACCACACTGAGTTAGGAGCTCATGTCCCACAATGCAGTAGGCCACATCCACCTGATTAGGCTTAGCGACTGTGTTGTTCCTGTTTGAACATGTTTTTGTGATGGATGTTTGAACTGAAGATTCTGATTGTGCTTCTAGCTTCTACGGTGTTTTTGTTCCCAAATGATGCTGTTTTGTTTTTCATAAATGAAAACAAATCGTGTGTCTGCTGATGTTAGAGATGATTCATTTTGGAACAAACCACATGTTGTCAGAAGGGTAGAGTGTGTTCTGATCCTGGGTCCATCTCCATCAGGTCCAACAGAAACATGCTGTTCTCCCCTGGAGCTTCTGGTTTAGTGTTCTAGTCTGATTTTTGCTTGTAATAAATCGCTGCTTTTAGATAGTTCTGTTTATTTTTGTCTAGGATTTTGTTCTGTTCAGAGTAAAATGCTATTGCTTTATTCTGTGATGTGAGCTACCATCACCTGGTTCGTAGAAACAAGCCCACTGTGCTCCAGCTGTTCAACTTTAAACAGTAGCTATGGGGTCAGGGAATAAAGGAAGCCATGTTCTTAGAACATTTATTTGTATGTTTGATGGTTTAATAATCCTCTTAAAGCAGCATTCTGCAAGATTGCAGTTATATGGTCTCTGTCGCCCTCTAGAGGCTTGCTGCGTAACGTCACTGTCGTAACATTAAATCTCTCTCTCACGGGCATAAGAGGCATGTTTACATTCCTAATGCAGGCAAAACAACGAAAACAAACTTTTCCACCTCCACACATTGAATAAATAGTTTTATCAGGACTGTATAACAACTTTATGCCTGACCAAACACAATAACCCCAGTGAAATAATTTATTACTTACCTAGCCATTAGCAGCATGGCTAGGTCAGAGTCCGTAGTTCATGCCTTTCTTTCTAAAAGAGCTCTCCAGCGAGGAAAAGACGGCCCAATAATAACTCTGGTCTTTGCTCTTGCTCTATCACGTTCTTCTTTTCTTTTCCTAGCTTCCTCTGATAAGGGATTTCTAGCTTTCTTTGGTGAATCTGCCGCTGCTACAGCGAGTCTACGTTATACAATTATGGCAAGCCAAAGGGATAAAAAAATGCGTGTTCTAAACTCGCATTATGTCCGCCAAAACGCTCGTTCAAGACGGACATAATGCTCGCTTTTAGAACACGCAAGTTTTTGCCCCCTTTGGCTTCAAAACGTGCATACAAGATGCGCATTTTGGCGGACATAACGCGCGTTTAGAACGCACACTTTTTTATCCCTTTGGCTTGCCATATTCTGCCGTAAAACGACACCCAGTCAGTACTTCCGTCGCTACCCGATGCACAAAAACTGTATAGCGCAGTAAACAGACGTGGAACCCCCCAACACTATCACAGGTATGAAAATGAACATAATAGATAATACTATGACGCAAAAACTTTACAAGAAAGCATAATTTTAAGGTGTAAAACTTGCGGAATGTTGCTTTAACCTTGGACTAGGCCTGGACGAAAAATCTATTGAATGAATTAATTCAAATTTTTTTGTTGCGGGCGATTTAAAAAATAAGTAATTCGAGGTTTTATGTGATGGCGCCGTTTTGGCTCCCCGGAGCTTTCGTAGCGTTAGTTTCACATAGCAGTATGGCAAGCGCCAACATGGCTACCGGCGAGAGTGGGAAGTTTGTTCCTAATGTGGCATTCATGCTGCCACGCTTTGTAGTAAGTGGCGCAACGCTGGACTTGTGAATGCATACACCTTGGCGCAACAGAGGGTGGTGTCATGACCATGTGGGGAGTTACCACCGAGCTCCGGCCGGCAACTACAATGAAAATGAAAGTAAACACGGGCAGAAAGTTTCGCTTTTGTAAACAGAATCAGCTGAGATGATAAACTGGAGAGATGCAGAGCTCCAGGAGCTTCTCTCCGTTGGAGCTGAAGCTCTGATAGGTTGCACAGGAACTGTGGAGGACAGACACCTTTAGGAGCAAATTGTCAAAAAAACGTAATGAGCTTGGCTTCAATCGCAATAAAAAGCAAGTCATGCGCAGAGATCGCCCCATACCCCCTTTATCCTGCTATCACATAATCTGAAGCTGCTCTAAGTTTTGACTGTTTAGCATAATGTGCTCTGCAGTTTTATAGCTAGTTTAATTCATTTACTTTGCAAATGTTAGTAAAAATACAGAAACTAAAGTGAAAACTTCATGCTACAGTGCAGGATTAAAGCATATATCTGAGCATACCTTTGCTTTCTTTGCACATTTAGAAAACACGGTGACCTCACACCTCCTACACTTCTGTTCCTCTGATAATACCTCAGGACACAGGACTGAACATCAACACCTTTTAGTGCTTGCTAATGGTGACATCAAGTCAGTGTTGCGTCATACGTGTGCAGGCTGTCAGTGGTGCCATGGTAACACTTTAATCTCCATTTTCACAAGCAAGAATACAAGGGTTGAACACGTTATTGATTTATGTCATGAAATAAATGTGTAGAAGTGTAGGATAAAGAACAGTTGTAGACATTTTATAAACTCTTTCATGTTTGTCACCAGCAGTCACAGCTTAGTGAGATGGTCTCCACCATCAGCCCAACTCAAGCAGAAAAGAGCTTTACAGATAGAGTTCACTTTACCTCTAATCTTTTATTATTGATTTATTGTCATAAAATATTCACTTTGTTGTTTGTTTTGCATTTTAGTTTATCTTGGTTTCAGATTTTTTATTTAATTTAAAGTAACATACAGACACGGACAAAATAGTTGATACCCTTCAGTCAATGAAAGAAAAACCCACAATGGTCACAGAAATAACTTGAATCTGACAAAAGTAATAATAAATAAAAATTCTATGAAATTTAATCAATAAAAGTCAAACATTGCTTTTCAACCATGCTTCAATGTAATTATTTAAAAAAAGTAAACTCATGGAACAGGCCTGGACAAAAATGCTGGTACCCCTAGAAAAGACTGAAAACAATGTGACCAAAGGGACGTGTTCATTCAAGGTGTGTCCACTAATTAGCAGCACAGGTGTCTACAATCTTGTAATCAGTCAGTGGGCTTATATATAGGGCTCCAGATAGTCACTGTGTTGTTTGGTGACATGGTGTATACCACACTCAACATGGACCAGAGGAAACAAAGGAAAGAGTCGTCTCAGGAGATTAGAAAGAAAATGATAGACAAGCATGTTAAAGGTAAAGGCTATGAGACCATCTCCATGCAGCTAGATGTTCCTGTGACTACAGCTGCACAGATTAATCAGAAATTTAAGATCCATGGGACTGTAGCCAACCTCCCTGGACGTGGCCACAGGAGGAAAAATGATGACAAATCAAAGAGACAGAGAATCGGAATAACAAAAGAGCCCAGAAAAACTTCTAAAGAGATCCAAGGTGAACTTCAAGCTCAAGGAACATCAGTGTCAGATCACACCATCTGTCATCGTTTGAGCCAAAATAGACTACATTGGAAGCAGCTTCACTTCCGCTTCCGTTTATGTGCGGGCAGCAGGGGGCAACGACACCGCCCCCTGCTGCCCGCGCCGTCCTGCTCGATGACGCAGTCCCATGCGTGGTCCAACGCGTACACCCCGTCGTCCCTGTTCATGGTCCCCCGTCCACGTCTCCTTATCTCAATAGCTTCTTTAATCCATCTTTTATATTTTTGTTGTTCTGTGTTGATAATCCTTGTTCTGTCCCAGTCCATGATGTGGTTTTCTCTGGTGCAATGATCTGTGACTGCTGATTTCCTTATTGTGCTCTCTGCTTCTTGTTTTGTTGCTCTTGTGTGTATTCTTCTTGTTTCTTTTTCACATTCTTTTCTGTGTTCTGCTGTTCTTGTGTTAAGTTGGCGTCCTGTTTCTCCTATATATGTTTTATTGCATAATTTGCAGGGGATTTCGTAAATGACTCCACATTTTTTCGTTGGGATCTTATCTTTGGGGTGTACCAGATGAAGATCGCAGCGACGATCGAAACGTCAGCACAATAAGGAAAAGAAAGATCTATCTGTGTTTTATAAAGAACAAAAAGTAAAAGAATTACGAAAAAACACACAGTATGAACGTACCAAAGATGATTAAAGAAAAATATGGACACCGAGGATTAAAAGACTTCCGACGTTTGGAAAGTTTACATCGAAAAATCGCACGTCTAAGAAACCACCTCCGATTCAGCTTGAGATGCAAAGATGAGAATATCACACCAACAAGCCTGCAGTTAAAAACGCCGATACGAAAAAAAACAGCGAGGAACATAACGGAAAGAGCACAGAGGCTACTACTGAAAGAGAGAATAAGAAACATTGCATCAAAACAGAAGCAACTGGAACAAGAACTAAAAAAAGGATACATGGATATCAACATCAACCACAAACTGGATGAAACAACGGAAGGATTATTAAAAGGACACATGATGGAACAACAAGAGAAGGAATTTCAGAAAGTAAAAAATAGACACATAAAGAAGCTAACAAAGCTCACAGAAAGAAAAAAGAAAAAGGAGGAACAAGATGGGAACAAAAATACTACATGGGTATGTAACCTCTCACAACACCAACTGACCAAAGCAGAAGAAAGCATATTAAAGAAAGGACTCAATTTTGCAATAACACCGAAACATATACCATACGAAGAATTTATAGTAGCGACGGAAATAGCATGTCAACAAATCACAGAAGAAGGAAAGAAAGCAGAACTTAGAAACAGCGTAGTCGGGATATTGAAGAGCAGCAAAATAAAACACAGTAATGTCACCAAAGAAGAAAGAAGGGCCATAACCACTTTAGCAAAAAACGAAAACATTACAATAGTACCAGCAGACAAAGGAAGGACAACAGTAATAATGGATAAAGAAAAGTACAAAGAACAGATGGAACATATGTTAGAAGACAAAGACACATACAAGATATTAAAAAAAGCTGGTACACCCCAAAGATAAGATCCCAACAGGAAAAAAATGTGGAGTCATTTACGAAATCCCCTGCAAATTATGCAATAAAACATATATAGGAGAAACAGGACGCCAACTTAACACAAGAACAGCAGAACACAGAAAAGAATGTGAAAAAGAAACAAGAAGAATACACACAAGAGCAACAAAACAAGAAGCAGAGAGCACAATAAGGAAATCAGCAGTCACAGATCATTGCACCAGAGAAAACCACATCATGGACTGGGACAGAACAAGGATTATCAACACAGAACAACAAAAATATAAAAGATGGATTAAAGAAGCTATTGAGATAAGGAGACGTGGACGGGGGACCATGAACAGGGACGACGGGGTGTACGCGTTGGACCACGCATGGGACTGCGTCATCGAGCAGGATGGCGCGGGCAGCAGGGGGCGATGTCGTTGCCCCCTGCTGCCCGCACATAAACGGAAGCGGAAGTGAAGCTGCTTTCAGCAGCTTAGCTCAGATGAAGATCGCAGCGACGATCGAAACGTCAGCACAATAAGGTAAAGAAAGATCTATCTGTGTTTTATAAAGAACAAAAAGTAAAAGAATTACGAAAAAACACACAGTATGAACGTACCAAAGAAGACTACATTGGAGTTGACCAAAAAGGACACCATTGTTGTAAACAAACCATAAGAAAGCCAGACTGGAATATGCCTAACTCCATGTTGACAAGCCACAATGCTTCTGGGAGAAGGTCCTCTGAACAGATGAGACACATGAGATGACATGAGATGAGACACAAATGGAACTTTTTGCCAAGGCACATCAGCTCTATGTTCACAGATGGAAAAATGAAGCATATCAAGAAAAGAACACTGTCCCTACTGTGGAACATGGAGGAGGCTCTGTTATGTTCTGGGGCTGCTTTGCTGCATCTGGCACAGGGTGTCTTGAATCTATGCAGGGTTCAATGAAATATCAAGACTATCAAGGGATTCTAGAGAGAAATGTGCTGGCCAGTGTCAGAAAGCTTGGTCTCAGTTGCAGGTCATGGGTGTCGCAACAGGACAATGACCCAAAACACACAGCTAGAAACACCCAAGAAGAGGAAAACATCGGACCACTCTAAAGTGGCCTTCTATGAGCCCTGACCTCAATCCTATTGCATCTTTGGAAGGAGCTGAATCATGCCATCTGGAAAAGGAGCCCTTCAAACCTGGACAACTGGAGCAGTTTGCTCATGAGGAGTGGGCCAAAATACCTGCTGAGAGGTGCAGAAGTCTCATTGACAGTTACAGGAATTGTTTGATTGCCTCAAAAGTTTGTGCAACATAACAGCAATAACAGATCTTCCATGTGGACGTTTTTATCTCCAGCGTTAGAATTGCCCAACATTGGTATCGTCGGGTCAGAGCTGTAATTAAACTTGAGTTTATTTATTTGCCCTCAAAACCAGAATTCTTTAAAACTGTGTTTCATCTCATCAGCTGATTTCCTCAGGTGGAAGTAGAGCAGCTGAAACCTGTTAATTATGGCATCATGTTTTTCTGACTTCATCTCCATAGAAACAGTAGTTAGTAGTTCTGGAGGATGTTGACATCCTCAGAGTAAAAATAAATAAATAAAAATAACCGGGATTAACAGCAGAAACTGTCATTACACACATTCTCCACAAGACCTTTGCTTTCGCAGTTACTCTGGACTACATCCTGTAAAAAACACATGTTAAACCAGCTCCGGTGGCCTAGTGGTAGAGTGTCCGCCCCGGGACTGGGAGATCAGGGTTCGATTCCCGGTTGGGTCATACCAAAGACTTTGAAAAAATGGGACCCAATGCCTCCTCGCTTGACACTCAGGGTTGGATTGGGGGGTTAAACCACCAAATAGTTCCTGAGCGCAGCCACAGCTGCAGCTCACCGCTCCCCACCATGGGGATGGGTCAAATGCAGAGATGTAATTTCACCATTGTGTGATGATGACTTGAGACTTTGACTTTAAAGACAAGTAGATCTTTGACACGTATGTGTGCGTTGCTTTAGGTGTGTGTCACCGTGTGCCAGTGTCAGAGATCATCTCTGTCAGATGGGAAGAGGAGGAGAATGGCAGCAGACAAAAAGATGACAGCAGCTGGAAGAAAATCAAAGAAGGATTGGGCCAGGACTCCAGGCAGGCCTTCACAGGTAAAGTCCCTCCAGCAGCAGACAAAGACCAGACACATTCTAATGAGACGTTAAGGACAGTGCCGAGTCACTGGAGCAGGTACAGCTTTCTCACTGGAGCAGGACAACATCCCTCTGTCAGGATCATAGCAAACCCATCAGGGGAAAATCCATAACAGAGATGTTTTGTAACTATTTTGAAGTTTATTTCATCCAGGTGTGCTGCTATGGTCTTAAAACAGCTCCAGTCTCCTGCTGTTGCTTTTTATGCCCGTTAATCATTACGTAATTCAATGAAAAGAACTGTGTAACGAGAATTGGGCTACAATATTAAAGTTTTTAAAATAACTCTCATAAACAGCTGTGAAATTTGAGCCATTTTAAGATGACAGCAACCAGAGGCCATTCATGCAGCCAAAACAGATAAAGCCTTTCAAATAGAGCAAATATCCATTAGACCATGTGTGAGTTCTGTGTTTTGTACTCATGCAAACATAAATGCTCTTTTCACTAGATTCACACATTAAAGCTACACTAAGTGGATAATAAAGAGGACGTGAAGACTAAATGGAGGCTCTGCTTTATTTCAGTGTCCTATGTGGAGAGGTGTAGGCAGCACCGCTGGCGGTGTGCTGAGGTCACCTTCACGTGTCCTGATGGGGGGTTGTGTCAGAGCTGGGTCAGCGCCATCAGAGAGCAGCTAGCAGCTATCAGTACGTCTTTACACCAACACACACGAGCTGACTGATACTCACCTCTGTAACGTGGTTGTTGTTGTTGTTTAACAGCCAGCAGACCCAAACGCCTGTTGATCTACATTAACCCGTACAGCGGGAAGCATCAGGGCAAACGTGTCTACGAACAGAAGGTCGCTCCGCTGTTTGCTCAGGCTGCCATCTCCACACATGTCATCGGTTAGTCCTCCATCACGTTTTCCTCTTGTTAGCCGTGCACAAACTCATAACTACCTCTTTCAGTTTGACGTTTTTACATAATGGGACATAATACATTTTAAAAATCACTGTGAGTACAGCCTAGCAAACAACAAGATGGATTCCATCATGTCAGTATTTCTCCAGTAAACGGGAAAGCTGCAGGAGCAACGAGTGGAAAACTGGTTTTGTGTGTTTTGATGAACAGATCATCATGAGTATGGTCTTCTCTATGAAAGCAGGAGTTTAGTGAGTTTACTAACACATCCAACAGCGTGCAGAATCACGCTCATTACTGATGTCATGAACGAATCGTTCAATACTTGAGAATCACTTTACTGACTCATGAATCACGAGTCACAATCCCAACTGACTCATGTACTGACTCGTCCCTGTTACTGTTAGCAGACTAATTTCATTAGTAGAGATATATCTAGCTTATCATTAAAATTGTGGATAAAAATAACAGCCAGTTTCTTAATAAAAGCATTTTCTTACCTGCTCTGGCCTGGAAGCTCGTTAGTTCCCAGTAGCATCGCTCTGCTAACAGCACGTTCAAATCACTCACCACCTTCCTTCCTGAAAGCTAAAATGTCCAGTGCTAAATCGTAGCATGAACGAATCATTCAGTTCCTCCGTAGCGGGCCTCACTCAGAGTCACTCACCCCCTCCCTCGCGGGTTTCAGCTCAAACAAGTCACTCATTGGAGTGGAGGCTCGCAGTACCCCTAACCTTGCTCGGCTCATAAGTCATGACTCACGCAGCTCGCGGTACGGATCATTCACTACTCCCACCCAGGTTTCAGCTCATAAGAGTCCCCCAGTGGAAGCTCGCGGTACTACAAGCTCACTCACCTCTCCCTCCTGGCTGTCAGCTGCAGAAACTCAGGCTGTTACAGGGGAAGAGTCGCTCCTTCACCTGAGCTGAACTTTGATAGTGTGACTGACGCCATATTCAGTCTACACCTTTTTTTTGCAAAGATAATAAACAGACTAAAGAAAAATATAATATTTCAGTTCCACCACTATTTTAAAAGATTAATTTCAGTGTATAAAATTGATCATTTTTTCATTCACTCATCTTAGCAGTAGGGTTTACATAGAAAGAGGAGCAAATTAAGTTTGAGTGAAAATGTAGAATTTTATTTTATTTTTATTTATATTTTTTTTGCACGCTGGGCAACTGACTCAGTGACTCAAATGACTCGAAAACCCGATTCATTTTGGTGAGTGACTCATTCAAACTCGATTCAGTAAAAAGAATCGAGTTTACCATCACTACTGCTCATCCACAAGTATGAGCACTAACTGGATTCTGGTCCATTCATCATAATGTTGCTTCAGGTCATTCAGCTTTGTGGAGATGTGTTCCTTTCCTGCTCTCTGCAGATCCCACCACATCATTTCAGTCAGGTTCCTGTCTGGACTTTAACTGGACCATTCTAGAACCGTGATTCTTTCATTTTTTAGTCACTCAGTTGTAGATCTGCTTCTGTGTTTGGATCGTGGTTCTGTTTTCTGACCCAGTTTGGTCCAAACTTCATCTGTCAGACAGTCACATCAGACTCTAGAAGACTTTGGTCTAGAGGAGTTCATGGAGCCCACACCATCAGGCCTCCACCACCGTGCTGAGGGCTGGGATCAGCTGTTGGTGCTGACATGATGGTTGGAGAAAACCAAACAGCTGAGCATTATGGGTAAACATCTCTAACTTGGTCTCCTCTGTTCCAGAAGTCTAAGTCATCATGCAACCATGTTGTTTTCCAATCATCCCGTCATGACCTTTAACCTGCTAATGGAGGCCTGTAGAGTCTGAGATGGAGCTCTGGGGGTTTTGTAGTTTGACCTTGGGGTGGGTCATCCTCTCTTAAATGTTTTGTTTGCTGAATGCTGAACTTCTGATTGTTATGGAATGACCTTTGACCTTTCCCAGATATATATGCAGCAACAGATACTTCTCTGGTCATTACTGATGTCTTTCCTTTTTGGGATTGCGTTAACACACGCCTGTATGCTCCATAATGACAAACTGACTAAACTCCTGCTTTTCGGAGGATCTGACATTGATGATGGATGAGTTCATTAATCCCGCTGATTAGCAGCTCCTGAAATATTTTTAACATTTTGTTTAATAAATTATGACATGGTGGACTCTGTTGGTTTTTTATAGACTAGATCATATGTATGTCCTGGTATGTAAAACCCTACCACTGAATAAGGGTGGACTTTCATTTGGATTCTACTGAACATTTCTATGTGTTGCCGTAGTAACTGAGAATGCCAATCATGCAAGGGATCACCTGAGGACGGACGCGGAGCTGAAGAAGTATGACGGGTGAGTTCAGCTCCTTCTTAATGAGCTCGGACTGGTTTTTAAAGATTTGACCTTTGCACGTGTCCCTGACTCAGAGTGGTGTGTGTGGGAGGAGACGGCATGTTCAGTGAGATCATCCACGGTTTGATTTGGAGGACGCAGATCGACAGCAGCTTAGATCCAAACTGTCCCGATGAAACTCTGACTTCCTGCTCGCTTCGCATCGGAATCATTCCTGCAGGTCAGAAACTCTGAACTCTTTCAGAGAAGATGAAGCTCTCTGACTTTTATTCGTTGTCGATTTACTTCAAATGTGTGTTTATTGGCTGTTTTTTTGTGCCAGGGTTTGTTTGGATGGAGTGAGAGCAGCAGAGCAAAGTCCCTCAGGGCTGATTAGTGGAGCTACTGAACATTTAGTGTCAGGTGTATCACCAAGGGAATGTTCTGTTTGTTTTCTGCTGAGTCAGCATGCCCTCTGTCTTCTGGTGTGTTGATGGAAATCCTGGTGTCAGCATGGGTTCATTGTTCTGTCTTTCAGCTCACCATTAGATGACATGTTTTTGTGTAGATAAGATGAAGTCAGGGAGGACGCTCCTCTGGTGCAGAACCGAACACAGTGAGACAGAAACGGGTTTGTTAAACAGCTTACGGCCAATCAGGAAGCTGCTGTCTCTGTTGTAAATGTAGTAATAACTCTAAGCTCTGCCTTTTCTGTTGTTGTGTTTGTGCTTTACACACACACACACACACTGACTAACTGGCTGTTTCTTTGTTTCAGGTTCAACCGACTGTATCTGCTTTGCTACCGTGGGAACCAATGACCCCGTGACCTCTGCGCTGCACATCATCGTGGGTCAGTTTCCCGTTCTCCAGACACATCTGTAGCATGAATCATTTCATCTCAGCAGGTTTTGTGATGTCAGTTTTAACACATTTCTGAATATTATAGGATGTGATTAGATAGATTAAAGTTCGTCTTTGTCATAAGAATGAACTTTATCCCAAAATACAAAAAATTTCCATCATGCCAGGTGAATTTTAGAGGTCTTGCCCACTTGTGGATAGATGTTATTTTGCTACTATTTAGTGGAATTTATTGACAACTGACAGATAATAATGATGGTCAGCTGGGGAGGGCCGTCATCTTTCCCTCTGGCCAGACGCAGGGGGGCGGGGACTTGGGTGCGTGACATCACGTGTCAATGGGTCTATAGCAGCTTTAATGTTTTTCCCCAAAAATAATTCTAAATGCTAAAATGTATCGGAGTGATTTGGTTGGTTCAGAGTGTGTTGTTAAAAAAGTCACATTTATTTTGTGTGTGTGTGTGTGTGTGTGTGTGTGTGTGTGTGTGTGTGTGTGTGTGTGTGTGTGTGTGTGTGTGTGTGTGTGTGTGTGTGTGTTCAGGAGACTCTCAGCCTGTGGACGTATGCTCGATCCACCACAACAACACGTTCCTGCGATACTCCGTCTCCCTGCTGGGATACGGTTTCTATGGCGACGTGCTATCCGACAGTGAGAGGAAGAAATGGATGGGACCAGCTAGATATGACTTTTCAGGTAGACGTTCAGCATTTGTAAGATGACTGAACAGTGGATCCTTTTGTGGTTTAAAATCAAAGATGTGTTTTTGTTCTTTATTCTTCAGGTCTGAAAATGTTCCTGACTCATCATTATTATGAAGGAACCGTGTCCTACCTGCCGGCCAGAGGCGTCATTGGGACTCCACGAGATGCTGCCAAATGTCGATCTGGGTGAGAGATAACTGAAATTTGTTTAAGCTAATTTTAGTTGACAAGTTGAATTTTATTTAAAAATATTTATTATGTTAAACCAGAATGCTGTATAAAACACGAGACATAGACGGTAGGAACAGATATTAAAGCACAACAGAGGTCAAAATAAACAAAACAGACATTCAAACAGCATCAAAAAGAATAAACAAACACCACCTTGTGTCAAAAGTCATTACAAATAGGTGTGTTTGAAAAACAGGCAGTAAGGATGCCTATCTAATATTTAAAGAGTTTGGAGCCACGACTAAAAAAGCCGCTCTCCAGTTTTTGGGACCACCAAAAGATGATGGTCAGCTGATCTAAGGGCTCGTAAGGGAATGTAAGGCTGAAGCAGGTGATGGAGGGAGAACAGGACCAATAAGGCCAGGTATAGGATACCTTTTCCATATGAAGGGCCATTTAAATTTGTATACAGTTCTCTGAGGGTCATGCTGTGATGAATACATACCCAGGGATGCCAAAAGAAATATCAGTATAAAGTCTTTAACTACTACTGTGTTACCAAGCCTCGTGGTTGCTGCATTTTTGCACATCAGACTCTCCTAATGAGATGGATGGACCTGTTGTTCTTTGGCGAGGCGTCTGATGTCAGCTGGCAGGGATGATGTCTCCAAGTCTGATCTTTTTATAACATTTAATATTTTGATGCATAATTATCTTCGTGACCGATTCTTTAATGTACGGCTTCAGAGGTCTGAGGAGGGGTGTGTGAGGTGCTGTTAGAGCTGAATAAAATACATAACCTCTGATTTCTTTACATTAAAACTCAGAGAATTAAGAGTAATTCAGGACTTGATGTCAGAGATTCTTCAGTAGGGGCTGGATGGAGCTCAACGTATGTGTTAAAGCCTTTTATCAGGAGTTGCTGGGTGACATCTGTGCTTCTGTGTATCTACAGCTGTGTGGTTTGTCAGCATAACGGGCCGACACTGTCAGAAAGAGCTGAGAAATATGAGACGGATGAAACTTCAGACTGTGGTGAGTCCAGCAACGACCATCTAGAGCGCTGCTCACAACACACACGATAGCGGCTCTTGACTAAGGTGTGGAAGCTTCCAGCCACGTCCAGTGACACCAGATGTGTAGTCCTCTTAAGATCATTTTGTCACTATCCAGTAAAGCTTCTGGGTTGATTTGGGAGCAGGTGAAAAGGTCTGGAGAACAAGGGTGCAGTGTTGTAACAAAACAGCAATGTCAGTTTTAAAATGTGATCCTTCCTGTTTTTCATTCCCTCCTCATGTCTGATTAGTCCAAAAGCTTTGTGTTTGCTTTGAAGTTTTCGGCGCCACTTTGCAAACTTCTAGAATCAGTTCAGGTTGATTTACCACTGACAGGTGAGGTCACACCTGCTTTTCAGAAAATGACGGTGATTGGAGGACGATCCGAGGAAAGTTCTTGGCCATAAATGCTGCCAGCATGAGCTGTGCTTGTCCTCGCAGCCCTAAGGGCCTCTCACCTGCTGCCCACCTGGCCGATGGGACCACCGACCTCATCCTGGTCCGAAAGTGCTCCCGCTTTGACTTCCTCAGACACCTCCTCCGACACGTCAACAAAGATGACCAGGTAGGTCGAGAATGAAACCTAGTAACTGATTGACTAACCCTCCGTCTGAGTCATCATGCACAGCGGCCTCCTCTTCCTCCTCAACAGTTTGACCTGAACTTTGTTGAGGTCCACCGCGTGGTGCGTTTCCGCTTCACACCTCGTCACTGCCAGAGCGACTCGGACCTGGAGCTGGACCTGCTGGAAAATGGCAAAAGGCAGATCTTCAGCCAGATCTGCAGAGACCACCCCGCGTGTGGCTGCGCACCTGCCTACAGCAGCTGGAACTGCGACGGCGAGATCCTGACCCACACAGCCATCGATGTCCGGTAAGACAACCCTCCAGAACTTTCACGCTTCTAATGTTTAAAGTCAGATGTCTCTGAAAAGAACCCTGTGATCTGTTTTTCTCAGAGTGCACTGCCGGTTGATCAAGCTGTTTGCACGAGGGATCGAAGAGCCACAAGTGTTTGAAGATCTCACCAACCCCTGTGCAATTTAACTCCATCAGCGTTTCCTTTCAGACCGTCGAGCTGTCGCTGATGTCATGTGACTACAGAGAGAAACTAAAGTTTGCTTTCTAGGTTTTAAAATAAAAACAAAACAGGAAGTCTTTTGTTCCAGACACCAGGGCCTCGTGTGCACAGACACCAGACAGTTTTTATAACTTCTGAAGTTATATCAAAGGCAAAAATCAAATACAGATAGTCAGGATTTCACATGATCCAGTTCAAAGACCCATTGAAACAATTATATGAAAAGTTTCTTGCCTCAGTGAACCAAAACTTTGCAGCTCTGTGTCCTACCCTATTTTTACATAGGATAAAATGTATGATGGGTCTGTTAGACATGTTTTCATGACCCACCAGAACTCTGGATCTCTGACTTAAGGAATCCCACACAACAGTCCTTTAGATTACAGTCCAGGGCACTTACCCTGTTTTATCATTGCAGGAGGCACATCCTGCACGTGTGGTTGGGTTCTGACCATAACGTCTGCCAAGCGTAGGACGCAGCAGTTAAGTTTGAAAGGCACTACTCAGCCTAAAACAGCTCTGTACAGCGAGGGTTAACACAGCTCACCTGAGTGTAGTTGTGTTTCCATGCCAGCTCCGTGACAGAAAGTCACAGTTACGTGTCACGAGTATAGATCTGCCCCCCTCCCCGCCTATTGGGGGGGGGGGGGGGGGTAGCATGAGGTGATCAGTAAACAGTGTGAGGTAACCTGTATTCTCCACAGAAAAACAACTCAGCAGAAGACAGGTGGTGTTTCTGGACATTCTGCTCAGTTTTATGGCTTTTTGTCAGACTCTGAACCAGGAAATGGCTGCAGGCAGAGAGCTCGGAGCAGCCAGTGACTCCGCCCCCCAGCCAATCAGCGGCCACAGTCGGGATGCCAGCCTGACTCAGCCTTGCCAGGGACCTCAATGGAGCAGGGGCTAAAAATTGGGAAAAAGTAGAGGGAAAATACCGAACCGTGTTACTCTGAGTAGTGCCATTCCAAAACCAGCTCTAGCCACCGGATGCGTTTCCACCATATGTCGATAGTTTCCACGCACTACGCTTCCAGAGCGTCTTTAGCTCAGCAGTTCACATCGGGCCAGACAGAAAGTCAAACATGGGAGCAGTGTAAAAAATCTGTAAACTTTCAAAATAAAAGACACGTGCAGATTTCCAGTTGCTTAACTAGTAAACAAAAATATATAATTTCCTGTGAAACCTCTGTAGCCGAGGTAAACAGAACCTAGAATAAACCAGACTTTTTTAGATACATGCTGCCATCTTTCTCCTTGCATGTTACTATGTGAACTGCTGAAATCACACGTTATCCTGCAATTCTCCGGTCATTTCGTGACCTCGCAGGACCAGCTACGTGGCACGCTTTTCGTCTGAAACGCTTCTGGAGGGAAGGGATGCAGCTCTGAGCCTCTCTTACGTTACATGCTGCTTACATCATGATAGTGCCTACTGCATAAACTATAGCTGTCCTTGTTCTTGTAGAGAGAATGTCTCATCGTATTCAAAACCCTTTACATGTTGACAGTCGTGTTTTTCGGTCAAACCGCAGCATTAAGTGCTGCAGGCTCTTTCTGTCCCTCCATCCTTCGTATGGGACCCCAGAAGATAAACCACCAAAGGAACAGGACTCTGACCGGTGCTTTCACCAAAACTCTGTGAGGCTCATCTTTATTTTGCTGCAGATTTTTCCTGTTTGGTTAAAAAATATGCCTTTACTCTCCTTCAGTGAGGTGTTTATGGGACGAATCAGGTGGGATAACCGTAGAAGGATTTATTAATTCACAAGGCAACTCTGGATTCCATTTGACTGGTTATACCAACATTTGATTGGTCTATTTTATAAACGCTGTTCTAAACAACAGTCGCTGCTTGTGAACGACCCCAGATCTGTACTTATTAAACACAACGGTGAATAGGAGTTCAGCAGGTTTCTGACGCCGTATATAAACCTCAGATGTAAAACCAGAGAATTTAGGTCAACCTCAGAAATCAGAAGCAGAGTGTTGTACCAATCAGTGATAGGACCCCCATAACTAGGCTTATGTCTCTTGACTCGTATCTGGTAGCTTTACTGTCTGGGTTCCAGCCTCCCCCAGATAGACTTTTATTGTTATTTTCTCATGAAGTAGGGCTGGGCAATAAATCGAAAATTTATCGTTATCGAGATTTCTGACATATGGCCCAGCCCTATCATGAATCATGGATTTCCTGTTGCATTGGGCTGGTCTCAGGATTGCTGGGTTTTGTTTTTACAGAACCCATATTGACTCAAACATTGCCGTCTAAAGTTTCTCTTGTCCAGATCTTATGGGTTTAGCTTTTATTTTATTGTTTCATCTGCAAAAGAAAGGACTTGTTGCATTTTTTGAGGTTTCCTTGCACCTGCTCGTCATTCTCAGGGTCACATGTCCAGAAAAAGGCTAATCACTCTCAGAGAGAGATAATCCAAAGCCTGGTCTTTGGACTGTGGCGTATTTTGCTGTAAGAATCACCCTTTAAACTGTCCTGTAGCGTTTTCTCCAATCCCCACGGTTCCATCGTCTCAGGAAGACCGCGTTTAGATTTTTGGCTTTGAAGTTGTATTTATTACATGTTTTAATCCAGATATTCTAAAAAGGGGTAAAATAATAGGTGAAAAGCCAAGTAGCACACGAATTCATGTTTTTAACTTGAGCTTGTGCTCAACATGCAGATGACATCAATGCTGTAACACCAGTTCACACACTTCCTGTGTAAACAACTTCTCATAACCCTCAGTAGACGCTGATATTTGAGCCAGTATGGTGGGACGGGTTGATTCATGACACTTTCTTTTCTTTATTATTTTCTGCTCCAACTTCCTCATAGTGGGAAAAAACATTTTGGTCAAAAGTCTGCAAACAAAATAATTCCTTTTAATGTGGCTTCTGTACAGGTTAGCCACCTCACTCAGCTGGATCATTTTTTGAATAAAAAATAAGAAACTGATATAACGTTTGCAAAAACATGGCTTATTTTCTCCCAATGAAACAGCGAGTTGCTCAGGTTCTGTTCTGGATCTCCTGAGCCTCCAGAAAATGTTTCTAAAATCCTTCTAAACCTGAATTGTTCAGAACCAGAACATGTTTGGAACCTTAACCTTATTTATGTAGCAGAAATGTTTAAAGCAACACTAAGTATGTTTTCTGCTTCTCCCTCCTACTGGTTAAAAGTGGAATTACAGTTGTCGTAAACAACCCTGCTGCAGCCTGCTGTAGGTAGCGCTAACAACAAGCTAAAGCCTCCTTTAGCTCCAAACTAGCGTAGGCCGCTCTGATGTTCACTCTGGTTTTAGCTTTTTGCATCACCTCCAAAGACATTACTCTCTTACTTTTTCTTCCAGGCAAAATTTGTCTTCTTGTGCTTTTTATTGACAATCAGCGAACTGAAAAAGCTAAATGCTAGCCTTTTAATTGGCTACCGGCACAGTAAACAGCTGTTGTCGTAAAGCAAGTGGAGACCTTTCCACAGTCGCCCTGAACCACAAAACTGCAGTCTCTGGTCAGCAGAGGGCAGCAGAGTGCTGTCCCATGTGACGCTACTCAAGTTTCTGGCTCAAGAACCACTGAAACCAGTTTGAAAGCAATGGTTTAAGTGTTAAAAAACTCTTTAGTGTTGCTTTAAACATGTTCCAGGGAGGATGCTGGACTTGGCTGGCTGCAGGCTTTAGACCAGAAGGGTTTTTCCTCTAAAAACATCTCCACCTATGTTCTCAGCTGCTTTTGCCAGGACAGCGTTTTGTGACTGGTGTGTGTTAAAGTCCAGTGTTGATGTTCAACGGTTCATTAAAGCTATTTTATTTTGATGTTTTTGGAAACACTCCACACTCTGAGCATTACTGTAGCTTTCTGTGAGCTGCTCTGAGTTCATTTTATAAAAATACTCTGAATGTAGCAGCATTACCTGAATGTTGTTCACTAATATTAATATATTGATCACTTCTACCTCCAGTGAGATGAACTCTGCTTTTAACAGATGAGAGGTTGAGCTTCAGCACTGGACGGTCAGCTGTTTCCTTTCTGCTGACATTGAGCCGGACTCAAACAGGTGAAGGAAGAAACCAGTAGCAGGTCACGGTGTTCCAGAGCACTGACCAATCAGCTTTCAGCTTTTTTTTTTACCCTAATCTGACCAAACACCAGCCGGGGTTTACTGATGTAGCTCTACTAGAGTCTTTGATGTTTGTGGCTAAAGTCAGTCTTTGGGTGTAATCATGTAAAGATCCAAAGTCAACAATGATACGTGTCACACAGAGGTCAACTGATGATGGACAACTGAAGGTGACGTTTTATTGTTTGAGAGGATAATTATTTAAATGTAGCTCTTATAAACATTTGAGCAGCTCCCAGGTCACAGTTTAGTCTTTACCTAAACGTCAGCGTCACAGTGGTTCTACAGCGAGGAGTCCTGTGTCCTAAATGTCTCTGAAGCAGTTTGAAGGTCATATCAAAATGAACATTAACATAGTTGAAACTGTAGCGTGAGCTCCACCACTGTCAGGTCAGAACTTGGTTCTGAAACAGTCCAAGCGCCCTCTAGTGGCTAGCTGTGGTACATGTTTTAGGCTCCGCCCCCTCCCTGTTAACAAATAAGACAAATAAATTAGGATCCACCTCAGATTATTTGTCCTGGTGTTGGCTCTTGTTGATTCTCATATTTAGTTTCTTGCTGCTTCATGTTCAGCTCTGAGCTTTTCCACTATGCTTACCTGCAGTTAATGATGTCATGTTTACCGACGTCGTTAGAAACTCCAGGTGAGACCTTACAGGAAATCTGGTCAAAGGAAAAGTTTTTATGGATTCTAGCAGCGAGCAAACCAGAATAAAAATATATGATGAAATGATTAAAGCACGTGACGAGCTACCCTGTCCTGTTTAGGGTCTACACATCGACTGGACAGTTTGTACATTAGTGCTAAGAAATAAAATGCTGCCTGGACTAGAAACTCCGATTTCAATAGTTACAAACACAACCGCGCTCTGTAGCTAAACCTAAAGGAAACTGATCTTCTTTATGTTGTGTTGAACGTGCACGTAGGCTTTGATTATTGCTATTGATTTTTCTGATAAACAGCGCTGTTTAGCTGAAACTTTAAACTCCATGCTTTATTTCATTATGCTTTACAGAACTAGTGAATGACTTGTTCCCTTCAACACTTTAGTATTGTTCAACATATAAAACTTGTTTGAATCATAAATCAGTTGACCTCTAGTTGCCTCAGCTTTACCCCCCCACCCCTGTTGTAGCTGTTGCATTATCAGAAAATAAACTATTTTCAACACATCTCTGCTTCTGGGAGGTTTTTCTATGGTTCTTTGGTGGATTTAGGGTAATACTGAGAAACTATGAGCCTCGTCCTCCAAAAGGCAAAATGAAGTTTCAGACTCAAATGAATACGAGTTGTCATCAGTTAGATGGAGAATTGACCCAAAGCTGTTCTGATTGGTTGTTTTTGTTTGTTCACGAGTGAGGGAAGGGTGGAGCGTGAGATCGATAGGCGGATTGGTGCTGCGTCTGCAGTGATGGGGGCGTTGTACCGGTCTGTCGTGGTGAAGAGAGAGCTGAGTCGAAAGGCGAAGCTCTCGATTTACCGGTCGATCTACGTTCCTACCCTCACCTATGGTCACGAGCTTTGGGTAGTGACCGAAAGAACGAGATCACAGATACAAGCGGCCAAAATGAGTTTTCTTCGCAGGGTGTCTGGGCTCTCCCTTAGAGATAGGGTGAGAAGCTCAGTCATCCGGGAGGGGCTCGGAGTAGACCCGCTGCTCCTCCACATCGAGAGGAGCCAGTTGAGGTGGCTCAGGCATCTGATTAGGATGCCTCCTGGACGCCTCCCTGGTGAGGTTTTCCGGGCACGTCCAACCGGGAGGATACCCAAAGGAAGACCCAGGACACGCTGGAGGGACTATACCTCTCAGCTGGCCAGGGAACGCCTTGGGATTCCCCCGGAGGAGCTGGCCCAAGTGGCTGGGGAGAGGGAGGTCTGGGCTTCCCTCCTTAGGCTGCTGCCCCCACGACCCGACTCCGGATAAGCGGAAGAAAATGGATGGATGGATGTTTTAGTTTGTTTTATCAACAGTTTTGCTAGATTAACTGATACGTTGTTTGTAAATCTGAGTATGAACACAAACCTTTCTGAGTCACAACAGGATTTTTACACCTTTGCCAAAATAGAATTCAAGCACTTCTACACTGTAAGAAATCTTAAGCCAGTTAAACTTAAAAATGCAAATTCACCAGCTGCCTTAAAAACATGAGTTATGTCAACTTAACCAACTTTCAACTCTAAATGTGCAAACCACCACTTTATTAAGAACAGCAGAACGGCACAGCGGTCCATTCCTTCGACCGCCCTCCTCACTTACGGTGTCAACATGACAACAAAGAACTCCACCTTTGCAACACTGAACAAAGCAATAACTAAGAACACCACCCCTCACAATAAGCATGTATTAACACCCCAAAACAGAACAAAATAACTAAGAACACGATTACCCACAATGCACCTCGCCCACTGCAGCTTTCACAGTGGGCGGGGTCATTTTTTTAATCTATAAACTGCAGTTTTAAGTTGACTGAATGAATGAAAACATGATTGTTGAAATAACACACAAATTTAAGTTTTCATCATCAAAACACAAACTTGAGTTTAACAACCAAAACTTAAAAAGGAGACTTGAGTAAAATAGTAAAAATAAATTAAAACTTTTTGAGGTTGTCATTTATTACAGTGTAAGGTTTTTTAATCTGGTGATGATTTATGCAAACAAACAGGACATAATTACTGAAAATAATCCTCATGTTCTCACGTACAATTTAGTTTCAGGACCTTATTCAAATTCAAGCGTAATGAAAATAACAGCTAAAGCACCCATGAGAACCCTGGTGATTGGATTTCAAAGAGAGTGAATTCTGCCACCTGGTGGACAGATGCTACCACTACACACTCGTCTGTGAGGAGGAACCATCAGGATTAAAGGTTATTTCATTCGCTAACAAGTGAGTCACATTTTCAGATCTCTTGATAAAATGTGCTGAGCATCGGCCTGCTTTGGCCGCACCAATAACAGATGTCATTCACACGAGTCAACACATTTCTACAACTCTTACATTTTAACAGACAAGCTGCACCCATGCACCACCAAGATTATAGATTGTTTTAGTCTTATTTACAAATGATAACATAAATAACACATGAATCCAAACCTTAGATACCGTATAAAACCTCTCCTCCTGCAGTAATAACTAGAATTAGCTAAATGTTTATTATAAGGCATTGCACTAAATCTCACAGTTAAGATTCAACCCAAACAGCTATAATTCACTAATGTAACTTATGATCTTAGTTTAAAACAAAGGTGATGAGCAACATGAATTCATTTAGGAAAGACTCGGCTTTTGTTTACCCAAAAACTTCATATTGATGTGACAGGGTGAGCATGCTGTCACTGTATCCCGATTGATCATGCACCCTGGCTGCTGGGCCACAGGGATATCCCTTTGGCTGACTGGTTAACGTGCATGACTCACCCAGGGGTCTGAGGTTCGAGTCCCACCCAGGCCCTTGTTTCTCCTCCTTGCCACATTTAGATCATTCAGGTTTCTTACAATGTGAACAGAAAAGAATGACCTAATCATATTTTAACAGCATCATCATGTCCTTTATCAGTGTTAATTACTAAAATAATAACGCTAACGGTGTGCAAGCTCCTAGAGCTGACACTAAAGAGATGACTGAAAAGCCCTGTTCTGTTTGCTATAATGTTTTGTCTGACCTGTCTGGAGACTCCGGATGTAAATTAGCATCCCTGATATAATCTGGCTTATTTACAGCTGTTGATGTTGGGATAGATGGTCATTAATGTCTCTGTCAAATCCATGAATGAATAAAGAAAGCAGTTTTGATTTTTCAGGGTAAAAAGCAAAGTCCTGAGATATAAAAAAATAAAAACAAAAGCACTCATTATAACAAGGTTATAAAAGCTGTTATGTCATAAAGTTTGTTTTCACAACAAAATGCTTGATTTCCTACAGAAGCATTCACCCCCAAAAAATAAAAAAGCTTTTTCATAATTAACAATATAATCTTTTTAAATAAAAAATAAAATGATCCCTCTGCAGTGCTGATGATGCTCTGTGGCATTACTGACTGGCTAATAGAGGAACTCAAACATGTCCGGTTTGTTGAGTTTAATTCACTTTCACTTTGTTTTGGGAGTGAGACACTGGGACATAGCTATGCTTGTCTCTAACTAGATGGGCAGGAACGATAATTCAGCCCTGGAATTTCTCCGGCCGTCCGGGAGAGGGTGGGTCAGAAAACTCTTCTGAATGTTGCAGGATGACCTGCATCAGTCAGTGAGCTGCTCATCAGCAGAGGGTGCTACAGATACAGAGATGGTTTTCTCTTGCTGATGATGCAGCTGCCTGGTTATTTATTTTGGATTAAATCTTTAAATGATGGCGGTATCAGACACAGACGGTTGTTTAATACCTTTAACAGCTTAAACATTTTTCGATGAAGCAGCTAAGAAATGTGTGAAAACAACATCTGCAGCCTACATATATTTTTAAGAATACTTTTTGCCAAAATTTGCTTGTAAAACATCAAAGGTTACCTGTGCTCAGGTGTTTTTATGTGTAGTCTGAAAATAAATAGGATAAATACCTTCATTAGTAAGTGTTTGTCATCACTACAGTGTTGGGACATTTACTGAAATGTATTAAAGCAATAATTATAGTTATAAATAACACCATCATGTTGAGAGTGGCAACTGCACTGGTTTATTATTTTCATTAGGGGTGCACCGATAGATCGGCCTCGATCTCAGGTTTTTCTCAAAATCGGTGATCGGCCCAAAACTGCAATCGGTGCACCCCTAGTTTTCACTATTTATATATGAAACTAAATTTTAACCAGTTGTATGTATGTATGGTCTTCCGCTGTTAGAAATAATGTATTTAGTCAATAATCAGAAATAAGACCAAGTATCTGTCATTAACTTTTCTTTTAGCTTAAACTGTCAGGAGTGAGGAGACGTGTTTACTGAACAGCTGTGCACATGTGCTCCGTCTTCATGTCACGTTCACAGCGGCGCCAGCGTTTCCAACACCCGTGTTTGCCTGAAACTGTGATTGACAATATACAGTTGGTCTTTTTATCAGCTGTTGTGTCCTTTACCAAAATCTGGACAGATGAACTGGGAACATCTTCATGTCAAACTGAAGGAGCTGGTGGAGGTGTCTGGTGAAAGGTTGTGTTCTCTTTCCACGCAACAGCTGCTGGTTTTTGAGATCTAGATCCTTAGAAGCATCTGATGCAGTAAGAGAAACGATTTTAAACGTGTTTTAAAGCCTCTTAAGGTGTTGTAAACGCTAGAAGGTGCTATATCAAACACAAGCCATTTTATCATTTCATATTTGACATGTTTGATTAGAAAGTACAAAGTTGTAACTAATTATATTATTATATTAATTATATTGGTAAATATTAAATTATGTTATCATATTAGTAATCAGCTCCTCTAAATCTGAGACCAATGCTTACATTTTCTTAAAGGGGACCTAGAATGTAAACCAACATTTTCCTTGTTGTTGTTGAATAAGACAGCTTGGGTGGTCAACAGTAGCATGCCAAAAAGTCAAAGCCGTGTTTGACCTACTTTTTATGTAAATTAGAAAGTTGAAAAAGGCGAGAGAAAACCTCCTGTTCTGAGAAAGCCTTCCTTAATACGTCATAAGGGGGAGCCACGCCTCCTCAAACCTGCATGTGTCTGAGGCCTTCTGGGTAAACCAACCAATCAGCATGTCCTGGCCAAGTGGGAG